>JALPMF010000104.1:12500-27500 GCA_030704555.1 Heliconius charithonia | reverse complement strand
TTTTAGGTTAGGTTAGGTTAGGTTAGGTTAGGTTAGGTTAGGTTAGGTTAGGTTAGGTTAGGTTAGGTTTTTTTTTTTTTTTTTTTTTGGGAGTTGAATCCCTTGACTTTAATTTTTTAATTACAAACGCCAGTCAACGCTTCCAACCGCAGTCCTCGCTAAAGTATACGGGCGGCCGGGGTCGGTTGCGCAGACATGCCTGACATATTTTATTTTTATAACTTATTTTTTCTTTTTCACTTTTAAAATTGACTTATAATATTTTGAAAACAACAATTGTTTAAGACTTACAAAGAGACTTTTTAGACACAAACTTTAAAACGAGATTTTTAAGATAACAATTATTTTTACTAAGAACTACAATTTAGAGAGAATGAAGACACAATTTAGTTTGAGACACGATTTTTAGAAACGATAAATATAATTACTTAGATATAGTAGAATATAGATTATAATGACAAAAATTAACAAAGATTGAAAAACTAGAATACTGAAGAATTTTTAAAAGACAATTTAGTGAAGGAAAAACTAGGCCCCAAAATCTATTTTAGATTTTAACTGGTTTGTTATATATTGAACAGTGGGACAATTAACAGAAGTTGCAGAATGATTGGTATTAAGTTTACTATTGGTTTTTACGTTATATTTACTACAATTAAAACAGACGGGAGTATTGCTAGTATGTGGACAGTTCGAAACCTGATGGGTTTTATCAGAGCAATGCGAACAAGGCCTACAGTCAGACAAGCAGTTTTTGCTGATGTGTCCGAACTGCAGACACTTGTAGCACTGCATGAATGGAGAGAAGTCCCCCACATAGACTTGCTGATGATCTACATTCAGCCTTCCAAGGTTGGTCGCTTCGCGCCACACGGCTGGACTAACGATAAACACAGCGTTGTACAAATTTGGATTTCTGTTGTTATTTCTTCGGAATCTAAGCTTGAGATCTTCTGGTTCGACAATTACATTATTTAGAGTGGGATTTTGCTGGGTAACGACTGTGGACAAGTCCTCGAGGGGGACATCGTTAGACACCCCCTTGAGGATGAGCATGGGGCGAAGTTTCTTGGCTGGTTCGGCAGTTACGACTGTGGAAGTTTTCAAATGAGCGATGGTTTCTTGACACTGAGATTCGTTGGCAAATTCAACTCGGACTTTATTTTTTGAGATAGGTTTGACACGAGTTGGAGCATAATTTTTTGTTCGGAAAGAAATACTACTTTTAAATTTTTTAATGGTGTCTTGATCATTCTCAGTGGATTCTAACGGCGATATAACAATGGCGGGCTTGTACTGGGATTTAGGGGACTTCTCGGGGAGGGATTGTTTACCACTTGATGCAACCTGTGCATAAGTGGGGCCAGAATTTGATGTGAACTGCTCTTTGAGCTCGGACTTAAGCTTCTCCATTTCTTCTCGCATAACTGTGGCGATCTCCGTTCTTAAACCAGTGCCATCCAGGGGTGCAGGAGGTGGAGCAGGAGCCGGCGTATCGGGCGGCGGATCAAAATTGCCAGGCTCCAAAATTGACTCTAGATAGATGTCAGCGGCTAAGGCAATTTCCTCCGCCGCCTCCACAATGTACTTTTTGTTGACTGATGTGACACTTTTGTTCTCACGGATTGAGTTTATGATCTGTCTGGTAAGGGTGGTTATGACATGGTTCATAGAACGGACATCTTTTACACTGCGAGCGTCAACTGGAAGAGACTTATTCGGGGGTTTTTCTGCTTTGGCAGCTTTGCCCTTGACTTTGGGCTTGGATTTGTCCTGAGTTTGGGACGCTTCTGGGACTATTTCGTCTAAGTCTCCCTCAGGAGACATGGCCATCAAGAAGCAGTCGAGATCCGGGGAGCTGCATCTGCTGTCGGTAGCCTGAGCTGCGCTCGACCCGGGATTGTCGACATTCTGGCTGCTTGTCCCAGCCTCCGAAGGAGACTGAGACGAAGTCGATTTATTGCTGTTCGTAGACGAGCGAAACATTTTCTTGTAGTCCATTTCGGTCTACCAAAGGACAAGCAATACTCCTGCAAAATTTAGAGAAAATCGGAGAACAAAAATTTCCCCAAATGAAAACTTGTCTAGTTGAGCCTGAGAAGATAGGGTGGGGGGGAGGGCCAGTTTTTCAGTTTCTGCGCATCCGATCGTGACGTTTGAGGTGTCAATCGACGGGGCTGATGGAGAGCTATGCACAGACACTGGTCTAGTCCGGGTAAGTTGGGGGGTTCGGGAGTTATCCTCGAAAAACCCCAAAAATGTCAATTTCAGTAACTCTTTCGAGTAAATTCGCGCTAAAATGGCGCGACAAAAATCAGAAAAAAATATTTTCATGCAGGATCAATCGACCCTACAAGATGACACAGAATTACGACAAATTAAATCAAAAAAATTTTTAAGTTTTTCATACAAAATTTCCAAAGTTAAAAATAATTAAAATTATAAAAAATTACAAAAAATATATACAAAATAGAGTTTGATAACAAAGATAATGATGTTCTTAACCTATATTTAAAATAACAAAAAGATTGGAGTATCAGAAGTTTGATTTTTGGAAATACAATTTCCCATACAAATTTACTATGAGACAGGACTTAGGTGGATTTCGTCCTATCGAAAATAATTTTTTCTC
Organism: Heliconius charithonia; assembly: GCA_030704555.1. Taxonomy (NCBI): domain Eukaryota; kingdom Metazoa; phylum Arthropoda; class Insecta; order Lepidoptera; family Nymphalidae; genus Heliconius; species Heliconius charithonia. The sequence goes on along the minus strand of JALPMF010000104.1, from coordinate 24,868 downwards.
TTTTTTCAGTTTCTGCGCATCCGATCGTGACGTTTGAGGTGTCAATCGACGGGGCTGATGGAGAGCTATGCACAGACACTGGTCTAGTCCGGGTAAGTTGGGGGGTTCGGGAGTTATCCTCGAAAAACCCCAAAAATGTCAATTTCAGTAACTCTTTCGAGTAAATTCGCGCTAAAATGGCGCGACAAAAATCAGAAAAAATTATTTTCATGCAGGATCAATCGACCCTACAAGATGACACAGAATTACGACAAATTAAATCAAAAAAATTTTTAAGTTTTTCATACAAAATTTCCAAAGTTAAAAATAATTAAAATTATAAAAAATTACAAAAAATATATACAAAATAGAGTTTGATAACAAAGATAATGATGTTCTTAACCTATATTTAAAATAACAAAAAGATTGGAGTATCAGAAGTTTGATTTTTGGAAATACAATTTCCCATGGTTAGGTTAGGTTAGGTTAGGTTAGGTTAGGTTAGGTTAGGTTAGGTTAGGTTAGGTTAGGTTAGGTTAGGTTAGGTTAGGTTAGGTTAGGTTAGGTTAGGTTAGGTTAGGTTAGGTTAGGTTAGGTTAGGTTAGGTTAGGTTAGGTTAGGTTAGGTTAGGTTAGGTTAGGTTAGGTTAGGTTAGGTTAGGTTAGGTTAGGTTAGGTTAGGTTAGGTTAGGTTAGGTTAGGTTAGGTTAGGTTAGGTTAGGTTAGGTTAGGTTAGGTTAGGTTAGGTTAGGTTAGGTTAGGTTAGGTTAGGTTAGGTTAGGTTAGGTTAGGTTAGGTTAGGTTTTTTTTTTTTTTTTTTTTTTTTTTTTTTTTTAAATGTAAAGCTTGAGCTTTACTGCGCGTCCCTCTGACGTAATCAGAGACTTTGTGTATCCGATGTATTTATTTATTTATTTAGTTTTAAATATAACAATTTCCTATAAGTTTTTGCTAGTTATTTAAAAGTTTCTATTTAACAAACGATTTTACTACATTTTATTTCCATTTTAACAAAAGTTACACACACACACTAAACCGACAACAAAGCAATTAGTATTATTCAAACAGAAAGGATAGACGGATAAGAGAGACGGCGAGACGAAGTTTATTTTCGGAGTAGAATGCAAGGGGAGACAGATCGACAGAAGAGATGGCGAGACGGAGTTTACTAACTTAGAAGGGATCAAAGGAGAGACCGACCGACAAAGAGACAGCGAGACAGAATTTATTCGACGACGACTACGTACAAGGTGGCGAAACGAGCGTGCAGAACGTGACGACGTGACGACATCCAAGCTGTGACTTGGTGCCCCGACTAAACAACTTTCCTCGACCAGTATTTTCTCAGCGGCGAACCGCCTAGAGCCTTCGTAGGCTCCCTCTAGGTCCAGTGAGACTATTTTTACAGGTTTCATTATGAAACGTGCCATTAATATTATCATCCGATCATAGAGGGAGTCTTCGATGCGTCCGTATTCCAGCATGAGACGATTTTTGGGAGTACTGGTTGTTGTCACTGGCCGGTTGTTTTCTAAAAATGCGGGGTCAAAATTATTTTGCCTCCCGTCATTTTCCTTCGCTATTTTACAGTGACGTAGGGCCGAGATGGAAGCGGCAGCGAGAATTTCGAGGGCGCCTTTAGCAGTATGCTATGCTGGCCCTGGCAAGCGCGTCCCACTTTCGTCGCACTGGACAATCTGCACTGAACGCATTGTGATCAGCGTTTTCCGCCTTTGCGTCAGCGCAGTTGCAGCACGACGGTGAGGCGCCGCCGAGCCAGCCTTCGCACTCGGTCTTCATGTGGGGCCCCCCACAGTGGCTGCACTTCGGTGCGGTTTCCTTGCAGAAACGCCTACCGTGCCCGTAGCCCAGGCAGAGGGAGCACTGCACGAGTGGTGAGTAGTCAGCCACTCTGACTTTTTGCAGGTCGATGTGCAGTGCCCCGGCCGCAACAGCTCGGTTCCACACCTTGGGGGACACCCTCATGACGGCGTGGCCAGTTAGTGGGTTTCTCGCTTTTCGACGGAACTTTACGTCAGCCCGGAACTCGTCGTCTTCGATACCCTCAAAAAGAGCCCGATTCTGCTTCCTCAGGGCGCCCGTAATATCGGCGTCTGTGTTATACGCGAGGACATCCCAGAGAATCAGAATCGGGTCCTTATTCTTCACCTCCTCCACGATCAGCCTGTCACTCGCTGTCCTTAGCCTATCCTTGACCCTATCTCTTTCCTCCTCAGAACTGCATCCTAGTATGACCTTTTGGTCTTTGGCCTTCCTTACTCGTTCCACTCTGACCCATCCTTCCTTGGCGTTGACCACCTCCCTTATCTGGGCGAGCACATCTTCCCCTGTGTGTATTACGTTCTTCGAGGAGACCACAACCGAGTGCAGTGCGGCAGGCTGTGGACTTGGCCTTCTGATTTCACCAGCCGCCACACTCGCGTATGTGGTCTTCTCGAGCGTTTCCTTCTGCTTGTCCATAGCATCCTTTAAATCCTTCATTTTCTCCTCGTTCCTTTTAATCAACTCCGCGTGTTCGTCCAATTTCCTTAATAACTCTTCCTCCTTTCCATTCCTTGGTTCCTCTTTCTCCTTCTCTGGTATTTCCTTAATGCTTCCTTCGACGTCACACATTTCCGCTTCCGCCTCCTTAACGAGCTGGTATAGGCGCTCGATCGCGTTTGTGACTTCCAACTTAATACAAGTTTTTAAGTTTCGCGATATACCCAAGTGGTACTTGGCTTTGGTCAGGCAAGCCTTGGCCTCGGCTGTCCTGCTTCCATAGGTTGACGGGCTAGCCGAGGTCTTTGCCCTCCCGACAGGCCGGCCATCTTGGGTATTGGTTTTACTCTTCTGGGGACGGGGCGGTGTGGTCTGGGAGCTTTGAAGTCTTGGTTGACTTTCCGGCGTTCGGATCGGCGAGTCATCCAGGAAACCCACCTCCTCTGGGGTTCCCGAGAGGTCCAGGATCCGAGCGCTGCCTTTTGCTGGGGTGCGGAACATTTTTATACGTACGGAGGGACTCGTCCGTATTCTGGGTGGTGTAAAGAGCCACCCAGTTGTCAATCAAAATATAAGTACCAATAGAGTTGCTGAAGTGAAGAAAAGTAAGAAGAATCTATTATGTTGAGAAGAACCATAAGATTTTTAAGCAAGAATCTAATTTTCTTCTCTAGGCCTACCGTGTCAGAATATAAAAAAATAAAGTGTTTAAAATGTATAAAAGAAGATATATATAACGAAGTACTCCAGCAACTTGAAAGTCAAAACGAATATTAATTACTATTATTTATAAAAGTCTATTTGGTAAAATACCAATGTTATTCTAGCGAAGCGGCGGTGTAAAAAGCCGCCGGGTGTCTCTATAGCCTAACAATAGTGCGGGCGCTCAAATAGGAGCTGTAAAAAGCCCAAGGGTTAAAAATATTTTCCCGCGTTGACTACTGTCCACCTAGCCTGTGAGTATAGGGTGGGGGGGCGGGCCAGTTTTTCAGTTTCTACTGAACGGATTTCAGCGAATCCGGTGTCAATCGCTCGGGCTTCGAAAGGCCTTTCAGACGACGTATAACCCGCGGGAATCGGTGAGGAGGTGCAGGTAAAATGTCCAAAAAACCGAATTTTTCAGGTGTTTTTGCGTCAAAAGTGGCGCTAAATTTCAGCAAAAATTTCGAAAAAATTTAGAATGGTACGGCGCGGAAGACCCTACGACACGATACCAAGAAGTCAACAATCGAAAGAAGGTAAGTGGTTCAAATAAATATTTTTCTATTGTAATTAGCCAAAATTTTTCTAAGTGTTTTTCAGTAACTTAAATTTTTGTAAATAGGTCAAAACTTGTATAAATAGTGTCAAAACACTTAGATCTTGTATATAGAATAAATTTGGAATAAAAAATTTGGTTTTGAAAAATTCGATTTGTATGGAGATTTTCTAAGTCGTCAGAGCTTAGGTGGATTTCTTATATAAAAAGTAGGTATAGTCACTTTTTTCAGTTTCTACTGAACGGATTTCAGCGAATCCGGTGTCAATCGCTCGGGCTTCGAAAGGCCTTTCAGACGACGTATAACCCGCGGGAATCGGTGAGGAGGTGCAGGTAAAATGTCCAAAAAACCGAATTTTTCAGGTGTTTTTGCGTCAAAAGTGGCGCTAAATTTCAGCAAAAATTTCGAAAAAATTTAGAATGGTACGGCGCGGAAGACCCTACGACACGATACCAAGAAGTCAACAATCGAAAGAAGGTAAGTGGTTCAAATAAATATTTTTCTATTGTAATTAGCCAAAATTTTTCTAAGTGTTTTTCAGTAACTTAAATTTTTGTAAATAGGTCAAAACTTGTATAAATAGTGTCAAAACACTTAGATCTTGTATATAGAATAAATTTGGAATAAAAAATTTGGTTTTGAAAAATTCGATTTGTATCGGTTAGGTTAGGTTAGGTTAGGTTAGGTTAGGTTAGGTTAGGTTAGGTTAGGTTAGGTTAGGTTAGGTTAGGTTAGGTTAGGTTAGGTTAGGTTAGGTTAGGTTAGGTTAGGTTAGGTTAGGTTAGGTTAGGTTAGGTTAGGTTAGGTTAGGTTAGGTTAGGTTAGGTTAGGTTAGGTTAGGTTAGGTTAGGTTAGGTTAGGTTAGGTTAGGTTAGGTTAGGTTAGGTTAGGTTAGGTTAGGTTAGGTTAGGTTAGGTTAGGTTAGGTTAGGTTAGGTTAGGTTAGGTTAGGTTAGGTTAGGTTAGGTTAGGTTAGGTTAGGTTAGGTTAGGTTAGGTTAGGTTAGGTTAGGTTAGGTTAGGTTAGGTTAGGTTAGGTTAGGTTAGGTTAGGTTAGGTTAGGTTAGGTTAGGTTAGGTTAGGTTAGGTTAGGTTAGGTTAGGTTAGGTTTTTTTTTTTTTTTTTTTTTTTTTTTTTTTTTTTTTTTTTTTTTTTTTTTTTGGGGAGTTGAATCCCTTGACTTTAATTTTTAATTACAAACGCCAGTCTACGCTTCCAACCGCAGTCCTCGCTAATGTATACGGGCGGCCGGGGTCGGTTGCGCAGACATGCCTGACATATTTTATTTTCATAACTTATTTTTCTTTTTAACTTTAAAAACTGACAAGAAATTTATTTAAGGAACATACTTTTAGATTTTCAACAAGATTTTTTAAGACACAATATTTCAGAAGACCAATTTAGATGACAATTTTATTTATAGACACAATCTTTACGACAATAAGACACAAATATATTTGAGACACAATTTTTTATAACAGAAAATACAATTACTTGAATATAATATAACAAATAAAGATAAAACTCTAAGTGACTTAAAAATTTCAAAAAGGGGAGTATATATATAAATAGAACATTAATAGACAAAATTATAAACCATAATCAATTTTACACTTTAACTGGTTAGTAATGTACTGGACGGTTGGACAATTAACAGATGTAGCGGAGTGGTTGGTATTTAAATGACTATTGGTTTTTGCGTTATATTTACAACAGTTGAAACAAACAGGAGTATTGCTGATGTGCGGACAATTTTCAACCTGATGGGTTTTTTCGGAGCAGTGTGAACAAGGCCTGCAATCGGACGTACAGTTTTTGCTGATATGACCGAACTGCAGACACTTGTAACACTGCATAAACGGAGAGAAGTCCCCCACGAAGACTTGCTGATGGTCTACATTTAGTCTGCCCAGGTTTGTCGCTTCTCGCCACACGGCTGGACTTACGATAAAGACTGCGTTATAGAGATTAGGATTTCTATTGTTATTTCTGCGGAATCTAAGTTTAAAATCTTCTGGATCAACGGTTAAATTTGTAAGTGAAGGATTTTGTTGGATAACGACTGAGGATAATTCCTCGAGGGGGATGTCTTTTGACACTCCCTTGAGGATGAGCATGGGGCGAAGCTTTTTGGCGGGTTCGGCAGTTACTGTGGTAGACTCCTTCAGGTGGTTCAGAGTTTCCTGACATTGGGACTCGTTAATAAACTCAACTCTGACTTTATTATTGGACAAAACCTTAACGTTGGTGGGAGCGTATTTTTTATCTTTAAATGAGATACTCTTCTTAAATTTATTAATAGTTTCTTGCTTACTGTCGGAGGATTCAAGAGGAGAAACTACTATGGCGGGTTTGTACTGGGATTTGGGGGACTTAACAGGGGGTGATTGAGAAGTGTTCGATGCAACTTGTGCATAAGTGAGGCCAGAATTTAATGAGAACTGCTCTTTAAGTTCGGACTTAAGTTTCTCCATTTCTTCTCGCATAACTGTAGCGATCTCCGTTCTTAAACCAGTGCCATCCAGGGGTGCAGGAGGTGGAGCACGAGCCGGCGTATCGGGCGGCGGATCAAAATTGCCAGGCTCCAAAATAGACTCAAGATAGATGTCGGCGGCTAAGGCGATTTCCTCAGCCGCCTCTACAATATACTTTTTATTTACTGAAGTGACACTCTTGTTTTCTCTGATTGAGTTGATTATTTGTCTGGCTAGGGTGGTTATGACATGGTTCATAGAACGGACATCTTTTACACTGCGAGCGTCAACTGGAAGAGACTTATTTGGGGGCTTTTCTGCCTTGGCGGCTTTGCCCTTGGCTTTGGACTTGGGTTTGTCCTGAGTTTGGGACGCTTCTGGGACTATTTCGTCTAAGTCTCCCTCAGGAGACATGGCCATCAAGAAGCAGTCGAGATCCGGGGAGCTGCATCTGCTGTCGGTAGCCTGAGCTGCGCTCGACCCGGGATTGTCGACATTCTGGCTGCTTGTCCCAGCCTCCGAAGGAGACTGAGACGAAGTCGATTTATTGCTGTTCGTAGACGAACGAAACATTTTCTTGTAGTCCATTTCGGTCTACCAGAGGACGAGCAATACTCCTGACAAATTTCAAAGAAATTCGGTAACAAAAATTTTCCCAATTGAAGCCTTGTCTACTAGGCACTGAGAGGATAGGGTGGGGGGGAGGGCCAGTTTTTCAAAATCTGCTCGGCCGATTCGGACGAGAGAGGTGTCAAACGACGGGGCTCGTAAAGGCCGACACGTAGATGTTAGTATAGTCCGGGTGGGGTATGGGGTTCGGGAATTATCCGCGAAAAACCCAAAATTGGTCAATTCCGAGTGGATTTTTGAGTAAAAATGCGCTAAGTTGGCGCGTAAAAAATCCGAAAAAATTATTTACAAGTAGGACCGATGCGACCCTACGAATGACATATAAAAAACAGAAATCGAAGACAAAAAATTTTTATCAAAATGTATGAAGAATTACTAAGTACAAAAATTTTGAAAATTATTAAAAATATGAAATTTATATATACAAATCACTTATATAACGATAGATTATTAACAATTAGATATAACTTATACAATATTATTTAGTTTAACATAGATTTAGTTTGTTTTTGGAAATGAAATTTCCCATGAAATTTTTCTAAGTGTCGGGACTTAGGTGGATTCGGTACAACGAAATTTAAACTTTTTGAATTTTTTCAAAATCTGCTCGGCCAATTCGGACGAGAGAGGTGTCAAACGACGGGGCTCGTAAAGGCCGACACGTAGATGTTAGTATAGTCCGGGTGGGGTATGGGGTTCGGGAATTATCCGCGAAAAACCCAAAATTGGTCAATTCCGAGTGGATTTTTGAGTAAAAATGCGCTAAGTTGGCGCGTAAAAAATCCGAAAAAATTATTTACAAGTAGGACCGATGCGACCCTACGAATGACATATAAAAAACAGAAATCGAAGACAAAAAATTTTTATCAAAATGTATGAAGAATTACTAAGTACAAAAATTTTGAAAATTATTAAAAATATGAAATTTATATATACAAATCACTTATATAACGATAGATTATTAACAATTAGATATAACTTATACAATATTATTTAGTTTAACATAGATTTAGTTTGTTTTTGGAAATGAAATTTCCCATGAAATTTTTCTAAGTGTCGGGACTTAGGTGGATTCGGTACAACGAAATTTAAACTTTTTGAATTTTTTCAAAATCTGCTCGGCCAATTCGGACGAGAGAGGTGTCAAACGACGGGGCTCGTAAAGGCCGACACGTAGATGTTAGTATAGTCCGGGTGGGGTATGGGGTTCGGGAATTATCCGCGAAAAACCCAAAATTGGTCAATTCCGAGTGGATTTTTGAGTAAAAATGCGCTAAGTTGGCGCGTAAAAAATCCGAAAAAATTATTTACAAGTAGGACCGATGCGACCCTACGAATGACATATAAAAAACAGAAATCGAAGACAAAAAATTTTTATCAAAATGTATGAAGAATTACTAAGTACAAAAATTTTGAAAATTATTAAAAATATGAAATTTATATATACAAATCACTTATATAACGATAGATTATTAACAATTAGATATAACTTATACAATATTATTTAGTTTAACATAGATTTAGTTTGTTTTTGGAAATGAAATTTCCCATGAAATTTTTCTAAGTGTCGGGACTTAGGTGGATTCGGTACAACGAAATTTAAACTTTTTGAATTTTTTCAAAATCTGCTCGGCCGATTCGGACGAGAGAGGTGTCAAACGACGGGGCTCGTAAAGGCCGACACGTAGATGTTAGTATAGTCCGGGTGGGGTATGGGGTTCGGGAATTATCCGCGAAAAACCCAAAATTGGTCAATTCCGAGTGGATTTTTGAGTAAAAATGCGCTAAGTTGGCGCGTAAAAAAATCCGAAAAAATTATTTACAAGTAGGACCGATGCGACCCTACGAATGACATATAAAAAACAGAAATCGAAGACAAAAAATTTTTATCAAAATGTATGAAGAATTACTAAGTACAAAAATTTTGAAAATTATTAAAAATATGAAATTTATATATACAAATCACTTATATAACGATAGATTATTAACAATTAGATATAACTTATACAATATTATTTAGTTTAACATAGATTTAGTTTGTTTTTGGAAATGAAATTTCCCATGAAATTTTTCTAAGTGTCGGGACTTAGGTGGATTCGGTACAACGAAATTTAAACTTTTTGAATTTTTTCAAAATCTGCTCGGCCGATTCGGACGAGAGAGGTGTCAAACGACGGGGCTCGTAAAGGCCGACACGTAGATGTTAGTATAGTCCGGGTGGGGTATGGGGTTCGGGAATTATCCGCGAAAAACCCAAAATTGGTCAATTCCGAGTGGATTTTTGAGTAAAAATGCGCTAAGTTGGCGCGTAAAAAATCCGAAAAAATTATTTACAAGTAGGACCGATGCGACCCTACGAATGACATATAAAAAACAGAAATCGAAGACAAAAAATTTTTATCAAAATGTATGAAGAATTACTAAGTACAAAAATTTTGAAAATTATTAAAAATATGAAATTTATATATACAAATCACTTATATAACGATAGATTATTAACAATTAGATATAACTTATACAATATTATTTAGTTTAACATAGATTTAGTTTGTTTTTGGAAATGAAATTTCCCATGAAATTTTTCTAAGTGTCGGGACTTAGGTGGATTCGGTACAACGAAATTTAAACTTTTTGAATTTTTTCAAAATCTGCTCGGCCGATTCGGACGAGAGAGGTGTCAAACGACGGGGCTCGTAAAGGCCGACACGTAGATGTTAGTATAGTCCGGGTGGGGTATGGGGTTCGGGAATTATCCGCGAAAAACCCAAAATTGGTCAATTCCGAGTGGATTTTTGAGTAAAAATGCGCTAAGTTGGCGCGTAAAAAATCCGAAAAAATTATTTACAAGTAGGACCGATGCGACCCTACGAATGACATATAAAAAACAGAAATCGAAGACAAAAAATTTTTATCAAAATGTATGAAGAATTACTAAGTACAAAAATTTTGAAAATTATTAAAAATATGAAATTTATATATACAAATCACTTATATAACGATAGATTATTAACAATTAGATATAACTTATACAATATTATTTAGTTTAACATAGATTTAGTTTGTTTTTGGAAATGAAATTTCCCATGAAATTTTTCTAAGTGTCGGGACTTAGGTGGATTCGGTACAACGAAATTTAAACTTTTTGAATTTTTTCAAAATCTGCTCGGCCAATTCGGACGAGAGAGGTGTCAAACGACGGGGCTCGTAAAGGCCGACACGTAGATGTTAGTATAGTCCGGGTGGGGTATGGGGTTCGGGAATTATCCGCGAAAAACCCAAAATTGGTCAATTCCGAGTGGATTTTTGAGTAAAAATGCGCTAAGTTGGCGCGTAAAAAATCCGAAAAAATTATTTACAAGTAGGACCGATGCGACCCTACGAATGACATATAAAAAACAGAAATCGAAGACAAAAAATTTTTATCAAAATGTATGAAGAATTACTAAGTACAAAAATTTTGAAAATTATTAAAAATATGAAATTTATATATACAAATCACTTATATAACGATAGATTATTAACAATTAGATATAACTTATACAATATTATTTAGTTTAACATAGATTTAGTTTGTTTTTGGAAATGAAATTTCCCATGAAATTTTTCTAAGTGTCGGGACTTAGGTGGATTCGGTACAACGAAATTTAAACTTTTTGAATTTTTTCAAAATCTGCTCGGCCAATTCGGACGAGAGAGGTGTCAAACGACGGGGCTCGTAAAGGCCGACACGTAGATGTTAGTATAGTCCGGGTGGGGTATGGGGTTCGGGAATTATCCGCGAAAAACCCAAAATTGGTCAATTCCGAGTGGATTTTTGAGTAAAAATGCGCTAAGTTGGCGCGTAAAAAATCCGAAAAAATTATTTACAAGTAGGACCGATGCGACCCTACGAATGACATATAAAAAACAGAAATCGAAGACAAAAAATTTTTATCAAAATGTATGAAGAATTACTAAGTACAAAAATTTTGAAAATTATTAAAAATATGAAATTTATATATACAAATCACTTATATAACGATAGATTATTAACAATTAGATATAACTTATACAATATTATTTAGTTTAACATAGATTTAGTTTGTTTTTGGAAATGAAATTTCCCATGAAATTTTTCTAAGTGTCGGGACTTAGGTGGATTCGGTACAACGAAATTTAAACTTTTTGAATTTTTTCAAAATCTGCTCGGCCGATTCGGACGAGAGAGGTGTCAAACGACGGGGCTCGTAAAGGCCGACACGTAGATGTTAGTATAGTCCGGGTGGGGTATGGGGTTCGGGAATTATCCGCGAAAAACCCAAAATTGGTCAATTCCGAGTGGATTTTTGAGTAAAAATGCGCTAAGTTGGCGCGTAAAAAATCCGAAAAAATTATTTACAAGTAGGACCGATGCGACCCTACGAATGACATATAAAAAACAGAAATCGAAGACAAAAAATTTTTATCAAAATGTATGAAGAATTACTAAGTACAAAAATTTTGAAAATTATTAAAAATATGAAATTTATATATACAAATCACTTATATAACGATAGATTATTAACAATTAGATATAACTTATACAATATTATTTAGTTTAACATAGATTTAGTTTGTTTTTGGAAATGAAATTTCCCATGAAATTTTTCTAAGTGTCGGGACTTAGGTGGATTCGGTACAACGAAATTTAAACTTTTTGAATTTTTTCAAAATCTGCTCGGCCGATTCGGACGAGAGAGGTGTCAAACGACGGGGCTCGTAAAGGCCGACACGTAGATGTTAGTATAGTCCGGGTGGGGTATGGGGTTCGGGAATTATCCGCGAAAAACCCAAAATTGGTCAATTCCGAGTGGATTTTTGAGTAAAAATGCGCTAAGTTGGCGCGTAAAAAATCCGAAAAAATTATTTACAAGTAGGACCGATGCGACCCTACGAATGACATATAAAAAACAGAAATCGAAGACAAAAAATTTTTATCAAAATGTATGAAGAATTACTAAGTACAAAAATTTTGAAAATTATTAAAAATATGAAATTTATATATACAAATCACTTATATAACGATAGATTATTAACAATTAGATATAACTTATACAATATTATTTAGTTTAACATAGATTTAGTTTGTTTTTGGAAATGAAATTTCCCATGGTTAGGTTAGGTTAGGTTAGGTTAGGTTAGGTTAGGTTAGGTTAGGTTAGGTTAGGTTAGGTTAGGTTAGGTTAGGTTAGGTTAGGTTAGGTTAGGTTAGGTTAGGTTAGGTTAGGTTAGGTTAGGTTAGGTTAGGTTAGGTTAGGTTAGGTTAGGTTAGGTTAGGTTAGGTTAGGTTAGGTTAGGTTAGGTTAGGTTAGGTTAGGTTAGGTTAGGTTAGGTTAGGTTAGGTTAGGTTAGGTTAGGTTAGGTTAGGTTAGGTTAGGTTAGGTTAGGTTAGGTTAGGTTAGGTTAGGTTAGGTTAGGTTAGGTTAGGTTAGGTTAGGTTAGGTTAGGTTAGGTTAGGTTAGGTTAGGTTAGGTTAGGTTAGGTTAGGTTAGGTTAGGTTAGGTTAGGT
>JALPMF010000103.1:0-46426 GCA_030704555.1 Heliconius charithonia | reverse complement strand
ACCTAACCTAACCTAACCTAACCTAACCTAACCTAACCTAACCTAACCTAACCTAACCTAACCTAACCCACAAATCGAATTTTTCAAAACCAAATTTTTTATTCCAAATTTATTCTATATACAAGATCTAAGTGTTTTGACACTATTTATACAAGTTTTGACCTATTTACAAAAATCTAAGTTACTGAAAAACACTTAGAAAAATTTTGGCTAATTACAATAGAAAAATATTTATTCGAACCACTTACCTTCTCTCGATTGTTGACTTCTTGGTATCGTGTCGTAGGGTCTTCCGCGCCGTACCATTCTAAATTTTTTCGAAATTTTTTGCTGAAATTTTGCGCCATTTTTGACGCAAAAACACCTGAAAAATTCGGTTTTCTGGACATTTTACCTGCACCTCCTCACCGATTCCCGCGGGTTATACGTCGTCTGAAAGGCCTTTCGAAGCCCGAGCGATTGACACCGGTTTCGCTGAAATCCGTTCAGTAGAAACTGAAAAAAGTGACTATACCTACTTTTTACATAAGAAATCCACCTAAGCTCTGACGACTTAGAAAATCTCCATACAAATCGAATTTTTCAAAACCAAATTTTTTATTCCAAATTTATTCTATATACAAGATCTAAGTGTTTTGACACTATTTATACAAGTTTTGACCTATTTACAAAAATTTAAGTTACTGAAAAACACTTAGAAAAATTTTGGCTAATTACAATAGAAAAATATTTATTCGAACCACTTACCTTCTCTCGATTGTTGACTTCTTGGTATCGTGTCGTAGGGTCTTCCGCGCCGTACCATTCTAAATTTTTTCGAAATTTTTTGCTGAAATTTTGCGCCATTTTTGACGCAAAAACACCTGAAAAATTCGGTTTTCTGGACATTTTACCTGCACCTCCTCACCGATTCCCGCGGGTTATACGTCGTCTGAAAGGCCTTTCGAAGCCCGAGCGATTGACACCGGTTTCGCTGAAATCCGTTCAGTAGAAACTGAAAAAAGTGACTATACCTACTTTTTACATAAGAAATCCACCTAAGCTCTGACGACTTAGAAAATCTCCATACAAATCGAATTTTTCAAAACCAAATTTTTTATTCCAAATTTATTCTATATACAAGATCTAAGTGTTTTGACACTATTTATACAAGTTTTGACCTATTTACAAAAATTTAAGTTACTGAAAAACACTTAGAAAAATTTTGGCTAATTACAATAGAAAAATATTTATTCGAACCACTTACCTTCTCTCGATTGTTGACTTCTTGGTATCGTGTCGTAGGGTCTTCCGCGCCGTACCATTCTAAATTTTTTCGAAATTTTTTGCTGAAATTTTGCGCCATTTTTGACGCAAAAACACCTGAAAAATTCGGTTTTCTGGACATTTTACCTGCACCTCCTCACCGATTCCCGCGGGTTATACGTCGTCTGAAAGGCCTTTCGAAGCCCGAGCGATTGACACCGGTTTCGCTGAAATCCGTTCAGTAGAAACTGAAAAAAGTGACTATACCTACTTTTTACATAAGAAATCCACCTAAGCTCTGACGACTTAGAAAATCTCCATACAAATCGAATTTTTCAAAACCAAATTTTTTATTCCAAATTTATTCTATATACAAGATCTAAGTGTTTTGACACTATTTATACAAGTTTTGACCTATTTACAAAAATCTAAGTTACTGAAAAACACTTAGAAAAATTTTGGCTAATTACAATAGAAAAATATTTATTCGAACCACTTACCTTCTCTCGATTGTTGACTTCTTGGTATCGTGTCGTAGGGTCTTCCGCGCCGTACCATTCTAAATTTTTTCGAAATTTTTTGCTGAAATTTTGCGCCATTTTTGACGCAAAAACACCTGAAAAATTCGGTTTTCTGGACATTTTACCTGCACCTCCTCACCGATTCCCGCGGGTTATACGTCGTCTGAAAGGCCTTTCGAAGCCCGAGCGATTGACACCGGTTTCGCTGAAATCCGTTCAGTAGAAACTGAAAAACTGGCCCGCCCCCCCACCCTATACTCACAGGCCAGGTAAAGAAGGCTGACTTGGCGGAAATTTTTGCAGTTAAAAAGTTTTCAAAATAAGTTTATTGAGTCTGCGCTGGTGCAGGAAAACCTGTAAAAACATATATTTAAATTACTATAGATTTAGACGGTCAGTGGCTTTTTACACCACTGACAAATTTTTGTAGGATAAGACAAAAATAGTTTCGCAAAGAAATTCTTTTATTAATTTTAACAATATATACGGTTATATAAATAAATACAAGACGTGTCTTAAGATCTGCGGGAGTAAAAACTATATATATTCTCTATTTTTATATACTATACATATTTTAACTTTTGACTCGGTAGGCCGAGAGGGGAAGATTAGATTTTTGTCGAAAAACCTTTTAGTTCCCCTCACCCCCCATAAATATTACTTCTTCTTTCGTCTTTTTACTCTTTGCAGCATTTTAAATTGTTGATTAAGTATACATTGACTTCTGGGTGGCCCTATACACCACTCAGAGTATTTGACGAGTCCCTCTGACCAAAATGTTTCGCACACCGGCGAAGGGTAGCGCTCGGATCCTGGACCTCTCGGGAACCCCGGAGGAGGTGGGTTTCCTGGAGGACTCGCCGATCCGCACGCCGGAGGACCAGCAGCGACCCCCCAATTCCCCGACCGCTCTATCCCGCCCCCGCAAAAACAAGACCCATGCCCAAGAGGGTAGGTCGGTCACGACGGTCGAGGCGTCGGCTGGCCTGCCTACTTACGGAAGCAGGACGGCCGAGGCCAAGGCCTGTCTGACGAAGGCCAAGTACCACTTGGGCATATCACGTAACCTAAAAACGTGCATAAAAGCAGAGGTTACGAACGCGATAGAGCGGCTGTACCAGCTCGTGAAGGAAGCAGAAGAGGAAAGGAATGAAGAAGGAAACAGCAGTAGAAAGGAAAGAGAGAGGAAGAGAAGACGGAGCAGAGAATGGAAATGGAAGAGGTTTTAGTGAGAAAACTGGATGAACATGCGGGGTTAATTCGAAGGAACGAGGAAAGAATGGACGAGCTGAGACAGGCTTTAGAAAAGCAAAGGGAATCAATCGAGAAGACTACTTACGCGAGTGTGGCGGCAAGCGAAACCAAAAGGGTCAGCCCACAGCCAACCGCACTACACTCGGTAGTGGTCTCCTCGAGAGACGTGATAGACACGGGGGAGGACGTGTTAGAAAAAATAAGAGAGGTCGTGGACGCAAAGGAGGGATGGGTGAAGGTGGAGAGGGTCAGGAAGGCAAAGGACCAGAAAGTGGTGATTGGCTGCAGTACGGCGGCCGAGAGAGAGAAGGTAAAGGAGAGGCTGAAACTGGCGAACGACCGGCTGACCTTCGAAGAGGTCAAGAACAAAGACCCGCTTCTGATCCTCAGGGACGTCTTAGCATATAACTCTGACGAGGATATCTTGGGCGCCCTGAGGAAGCAGAACCGGGATTTGTTCGACGGCATCCCCGAGGAGGACATCCGGTTGGAAGTCAGGTTCCGCCGAAAGGCCAGAAACCTGCAGACCAAGCACGTCATCATGCGGGTGTCCCCCAGAGTGTGGAGTAGAGCGGTTGAGGCGGGAGCGCTGTACATCGACCTTCAAAAAGTCAGAGTGGCCGATTTCTCGCCACTCGTACAGTGCTCTCTCTGCCTGGGCTATGGACACGGGAGGCGGTTTTGTAAAGAAACCGCCCCCAGGTGCAGCCACTGTGGGGGACCCCACATGAGGACGGAGTGCGAAGGCTGGCTCGGCGGCGCACCACCGTCGTGTTGCAACTGCGCTGACGCAAAGGCGGAAAAAGCCGATCATAATGCGTTCAGCGCAGACTGCCCGATCCGACGCAAGTGGGATGCGCTTGCAAGGGCCAGCATAGCCTACTGCTGAGGGCGCCTCCGTTGACTCCACCAACGCCGGATGCACGACCAGGCATGACCTAGAGACCGATGATAAAACTGGAACTATAGAACTTAAAAGTATAAACATAGTAGATAAAATTGATAAAAAACTTAAAACTTGTAAAATAATAAAAAAGATAAGTAAAAAATTAAATATGGTTAAAAGAACTAAAAGCCCTGAAACGGAACCAAGTGTCGGTATCCAAATTAAATCTTTGTATCCGTCATTTGCCCCGCAAAAGGTCATAGTGAATATCAGTAGCCCGAGTGCATACTCAAAAACTAAAAGCTCGGAACTGAAAATACGCCTCAGGAGTGATGCGTCGAAGACTCCCCCCAGGGCCGGACGAAAGTATCGTAGAAGGCTTTGTAAAGAAACCCGATGCAATATTTTCGTGGACATGGAGGGAGCCATCGAAGACATTAGTGGCCGATGTTTAGAGCCGTGTCTTTTCTCAGTTATTAACACCCCTATAGAAAATTTTAGTCGTCACTTAGAAAAATCCAAATTAAAATAGTTCCAAGTTGTTGTATCGTTGTAGTTTGTCGTTTGTGCGTTTTCTTGCAAATCAATTCCAAGTTGTTGTCCCTGCTGTCGTATTGCCTTGTGCAGACTAGCCTCTTAGTATTTGTAGTCCTCGCGAAACCTGAAAAAAAAATAAAAGTTTACTTTCTTATAGAATTCCTAAAAATGTCTTTATTATAAAAGTTAAAACCTATATCTCTTAGGAGAACTCTATACTTAAAAATCTAAAAAATTAAAACCAAAGTTACAAAAAGTCTCTGATCATGTCAGAGGGACGCGCTGTAAAGCTCAAGCTTTACATTTTAAAAAAAAAAAAAAAAAACCTAACCTAACCTAACCTAACCTAACCTAACCTAACCTAACCTAACCTAACCTAACCTAACCTAACCTAACCTAACCTAACCTAACCTAACCATAAGTATAGTATAAGTTAATATTATATAGTATAGTAAATAATTTTATTTTTTTTTTACCTTAGTATATGCTTATTTTGTTTTAGATATAAATATTATAGTATAAGGACATTTTGAGGCGCCCTGTATTACAGCTAGTGTAGTTGTTTATTTTAAAATTTTTTTTGGACTTTATTATACTTTATTATCCACATAATGGATTATAAAAAAATGTTCCGTTCAACACCCGACAGTAATAAAAAGAAACCGACTCAGTCTCCTTCAGAGGCTGGGCCCAGCCGTCAAGCCAGTAGGGCTGGCGCTGCTCAGGCGACTGACAGTAGGTGCAGCTCCCCCGATATCGACTCTCTCATGTTGGCAATGTCCCCGGAAGCAGAAATAGAGGAAACTGTCACCGAATCGCAGGCCAAATCAAAACCTAAGGCCAAAAAGGCCGATAAATCAGAGCGTAGGCCCCTTCCGGCGCGGGCTACGGAAGTAAAGGATGTCCGCTCTATGAGCGATGTTATCAACAGACTGGCTAGACAAATCATCCAGGCAGTACATGAAAATAGAAGCGTAACCTCCATTAACAAGCGTTTTATAATTGAAGCCGCCGAAGAAATAGGAATAGCTGCAGATGCCTACCTCGAATCCCAGGTAGAGCCCCACAACTTTTTGGTACCTTCAGTGCCGGCGGCTTCCGTAGATCCTACCCCAGCTGTTGATAGCGTTGCTCTTAGGGAGGAGATTGTCTCCGCCATGAGAGAGGAGATTACCAAATTTAAAGAAGAGATTAAAGTAGAGCTTACCTCTACTATTTCATACGCACAGGTGGCTGCATCCAAATCCTCCCCGCCCCCAGAGAAGTCTCCCCCCAAGTCACAATACAAGCCGGCTCTAGTAGTGTCCCTTGTCGAAGAACCTGTAAATAAAAAAGAAGCATTAAGTAAATTTAAAAAGTGTGTTACTTTTAGAAATAAAAGTTATGCGCCGACGCGGGTTCGTCCATTAGCCAATAACAAAGTAAGAGTAGAATTCCAAACCGAACCTCAATGCAATGAGACATTTGAGCAGTTGAGGTCTTCGACATTAGTTAGGGTTGAGCCGGCTAAAAAACTACGACCCATGCTCATCCTCAAGGGAGTGTCCAAGGATGTTCCCCTTGAGGATTTAACTTCACTTATAGTTAGGCAGAATCCCACAATAAATCACATAATAAAAGAACCCGATGACTTTAAACTTAGATTCCGACGCAATAACAATAAAAACCCTAACCTGTACAATGCCGTCTTTATTGTCGCTCCGGCGGTGTGGCATACAGCAATGCAGCTGGGGCGACTTAATGTCGATCATCAACAGGTCTTTGTAGGGGACTTCTCTCCATTCATCCAATGTTACAAGTGTCTGCAATTCGGTCATATCAGTAAAAACTGTGAGTCCGATTGTAGGCCTTGTTCACATTGCGCGGAAACCAACCACCAGCTATCAAACTGTCCACACGTCAAAAATGACGCCACTCCCATTTGTTTTAATTGTACTAAACATAATAGTAAAACTAATAGCTCAGTCAACATCAACCATTCCGCCGTCTCACCTAGCTGTCCTACTGTTCAGTACCTGCAGAGCCAAATTAAATCTAAAATTGATTACGGACTTCCGAATGTTAGCGCAATTTTGTAAATAAATTATCTTGTATTTCTATTTGTTCTATTAAAAATCTTAATCTTTCACAAAATTTTGTTGTTATATAGTCATGTTATCAAACCTTTGTTATTAAAGTTAAATTTAGTTTGTAATATATATAAGTTATCCTAATTGTTGTTAAATATAAGTTCTATAAATAAGTCGTTCTACCAATGTGTCTCAGTAAATATTGTTATATAGAAATTTTCTCGATTAAGTTAATCATAAGATCTGATGTAATATAAATTGTCTGTTTTACAAATTGTGTCTAAATTTAAGTTATGTTATATAAGTTAAAAATTCTAGTTAGAAAAATTTCCATCTGTCTTAAAGAATAGTCTAATAAGAAAATATTGTTACAATAGGAAATAAGTCTAATATGTCTGCATGACCGACCCCGGCCGCCCGTATACATTAGCGAGGACTGCGGTCGGAAGTGCAGTCTAGAATTAGTATTAAAATAAAGAAATGTTATCAAACAAAAAAAAAAAAAAAAAAAAACCTAACCTAACCTAACCTAACCTAACCTAACCTAACCTAACCTAACCTAACCTAACCTAACCTAACCTAACCTAACCTAACCTAACCTAACCTAACCTAACCTAACCTAACCTAACCTAACCTAACCTAACCTAACCTAACCTAACCTAACCTAACCTAACCTAACCTAACCTAACCTAACCTAACCTAACCTAACCTAACCTAACCTAACCTAACCTAACCTAACCTAACCTAACCTAACCTAACCTAACCTAACCTAACCTAACCTAACCTAACCTAACCTAACCTAACCTAACCTAACCTAACCTAACCTAACCTAACCTAACCTAACCTAACCTAACCTAACCTAACCTAACCTAACCTAACCTAACCTAACCTAACCTAACCTAACCTAACCTAACCTAACCTAACCTAACCTAACCTAACCTAACCTAACCTAACCTAACCTAACCTAACCTAACCTAACCTAACCTAACCTAACCTAACCTAACCTAACCTAACCTAACCTAACCTAACCTAACCTAACCTAACCTAACCTAACCTAACCTAACCTAACCTAACCTAACCTAACCTAACCTAACCTAACCTAACCTAACCTAACCTAACCTAACCTAACCTAACCTAACCTAACCTAACCTAACCTAACCTAACCTAACCTAACCTAACCTAACCTAACCTAACCTAACCTAACCTAACCTAACCTAACCTAACCTAACCTAACCTAACCTAACCTAACCTAACCTAACCTAACCTAACCTAACCTAACCTAACCTAACCTAACCTAACCTAACCTAACCTAACCTAACCTAACCTAACCTAACCTAACCTAACCTAACCTAACCTAACCTAACCTAACCTAACCTAACCTAACCTAACCTAACCTAACCTAACCTAACCTAACCTAACCTAACCTAACCTAACCTAACCTAACCTAACCTAACCTAACCTAACCTAACCATGGGAAATTTCATTTCCAAAAACAAACTAAATCTACGTTAATATAAATAATATTGTATAAGTTATGTCTAATTGTTAATAATCTATCGTTATATAAGTGTTTTGTATATATAAATTTCATATTTTTAATAATTTTCAAAATTTTTGTACTTAGTAATTTTTCATACATTTTGATAAAAATTTTTTGTCTCCGATTTTTGTTTTTAATATGTCATTCGTAGGGTCGCATCGGTCCTACTTGTAAATAATTTTTTCGGATTTTTTACGCGCCAACTTAGCGCATTTTTACTCAAAAATCCACTCGGAATTGACTAATTTTGGGTTTTTCGCGGATAATTCCCGAACCCCATACCCCACCCGGACTATACTAACATCTACGTGTCGGCCTTTACGAGCCCCGTCGTTTGACACCTCTCTCGTCCGAATCGGCCGAGCAGATTTTGAAAAAATTCAAAAAGTTTAAATTTCGTTGTACCGAATCCACCTAAGTCCCGACACTTAGAAAAATTTCATGGGAAATTTCATTTCCAAAAACAAACTAAATCTACGTTAATATAAATAATATTGTATAAGTTATGTCTAATTGTTAATAATCTATCGTTATATAAGTGTTTTGTATATATAAATTTCATATTTTTAATAATTTTCAAAATTTTTGTACTTAGTAATTTTTCATACATTTTGATAAAAATTTTTTGTCTCCGATTTTTGTTTTTAATATGTCATTCGTAGGGTCGCATCGGTCCTACTTGTAAATAATTTTTTCGGATTTTTTACGCGCCAACTTAGCGCATTTTTACTCAAAAATCCACTCGGAATTGACTAATTTTGGGTTTTTCGCGGATAATTCCCGAACCCCATACCCCACCCGGACTATACTAACATCTACGTGTCGGCCTTTACGAGCCCCGTCGTTTGACACCTCTCTCGTCCGAATCGGCCGAGCAGATTTTGAAAAAATTCAAAAAGTTTAAATTTCGTTGTACCGAATCCACCTAAGTCCCGACACTTAGAAAAATTTCATGGGAAATTTCATTTCCAAAAACAAACTAAATCTACGTTAATATAAATAATATTGTATAAGTTATGTCTAATTGTTAATAATCTATCGTTATATAAGTGTTTTGTATATATAAATTTCATATTTTTAATAATTTTCAAAATTTTTGTACTTAGTAATTTTTCATACATTTTGATAAAAATTTTTTGTCTCCGATTTTTGTTTTTAATATGTCATTCGTAGGGTCGCATCGGTCCTACTTGTAAATAATTTTTTCGGATTTTTTACGCGCCAACTTAGCGCATTTTTACTCAAAAATCCACTCGGAATTGACTAATTTTGGGTTTTTCGCGGATAATTCCCGAACCCCATACCCCACCCGGACTATACTAACATCTACGTGTCGGCCTTTACGAGCCCCGTCGTTTGACACCTCTCTCGTCCGAATCGGCCGAGCAGATTTTGAAAAAATTCAAAAAGTTTAAATTTCGTTGTACCGAATCCACCTAAGTCCCGACACTTAGAAAAATTTCATGGGAAATTTCATTTCCAAAAACAAACTAAATCTACGTTAATATAAATAATATTGTATAAGTTATGTCTAATTGTTAATAATCTATCGTTATATAAGTGTTTTGTATATATAAATTTCATATTTTTAATAATTTTCAAAATTTTTGTACTTAGTAATTTTTCATACATTTTGATAAAAATTTTTTGTCTCCGATTTTTGTTTTTAATATGTCATTCGTAGGGTCGCATCGGTCCTACTTGTAAATAATTTTTTCGGATTTTTTACGCGCCAACTTAGCGCATTTTTACTCAAAAATCCACTCGGAATTGACTAATTTTGGGTTTTTCGCGGATAATTCCCGAACCCCATACCCCACCCGGACTATACTAACATCTACGTGTCGGCCTTTACGAGCCCCGTCGTTTGACACCTCTCTCGTCCGAATCGGCCGAGCAGATTTTGAAAAAATTCAAAAAGTTTAAATTTCGTTGTACCGAATCCACCTAAGTCCCGACACTTAGAAAAATTTCATGGGAAATTTCATTTCCAAAAACAAACTAAATCTACGTTAATATAAATAATATTGTATAAGTTATGTCTAATTGTTAATAATCTATCGTTATATAAGTGTTTTGTATATATAAATTTCATATTTTTAATAATTTTCAAAATTTTTGTACTTAGTAATTTTTCATACATTTTGATAAAAATTTTTTGTCTCCGATTTTTGTTTTTAATATGTCATTCGTAGGGTCGCATCGGTCCTACTTGTAAATAATTTTTTCGGATTTTTTACGCGCCAACTTAGCGCATTTTTACTCAAAAATCCACTCGGAATTGACTAATTTTGGGTTTTTCGCGGATAATTCCCGAACCCCATACCCCACCCGGACTATACTAACATCTACGTGTCGGCCTTTACGAGCCCCGTCGTTTGACACCTCTCTCGTCCGAATCGGCCGAGCAGATTTTGAAAAACTGGCCCTCCCCACCACCCTATTCTTTCAGTGCCTAGTAGACAAGGTTTCAATTGGGAAAATTTTTGTTACCGAATTTCTTTGAAATTTGTCAGGAGTATTGCTCGTCCTCTGGTAGACCGAAATGGACTACAAGAAAATGTTTCGTTCGTCTACAAACAGCAATAAATCGACTTCGTCTCAGTCTCCTTCGGAGGCTGGGACAAGCAGCCAGAATGTCGACAATCCCGGGTCGAGCGCAGCTCAGGCTACCGACAGCAGATGCAGCTCCCCGGATCTCGACTGCTTCTTGATGGCCATGTCTCCTGAGGGAGACTTAGACGAAATAGTCCCAGAAGCGTCCCAAACTCAGGACAAACCCAAGTCCAAAGCCAAGGGCAAAGCCGCCAAGGCAGAAAAGCCCCCAAATAAGTCTCTTCCAGTTGACGCTCGCAGTGTAAAAGATGTCCGTTCTATGAACCATGTCATAACCACCCTTGCCAGACAGATCATAAACTCAATCCGTGAGAACAAAAGTGTCACATCAGTCAATAAAAAGTATATAGTGGAGGCGGCTGAGGAAATTGCCTTAGCCGCCGACATCTATCTAGAGTCAATTTTGGAGCCCGGCAATTTTGATCCGCCTCCCGATACGCCGGCTCCTGCTCCACCTCCTGCACCCCTGGATGGCACTGGTTTAAGAACGGAGATCGCTACAGTTATGCGAGAAGAAATGGAGAAACTTAAGTCCGAGTTAAAAGAACAACTGTCATCAAGTTCTGGCCCCTCGTATGCACAGGTTGCATCGAATAACCCCCAATCACCCCCATTTAAGTCCCCCAAATCCCAGTACAAACCCGCCATAGTAGTTTCTCCTCTTGAATCCTCCGACAGTAAGCAAGAAACTATTAACAAATTTAAGAAGAGTATCTCATTTAAAGATAAAAAGTATGCTCCCACCAACGTTAAGGTTTTGTCCAATAACAAAGTCAGAGTTGAGTTTATTAACGAGTCCCAATGTCAGGAAACTCTGAACCACCTGAAGGAGTCTACCATTGTAACTGCCGAACCAGCTAAAAAGCTTCGCCCCATGCTCATCCTCAAGGGAGTGTCAAAAGACATCCCCCTTGAGGAATTGTCCTCAGTCGTAATCCAACAAAATCCTACACTTGCAAATTTAACCATAGAGCCAGAAGATTTTAAACTTAGATTCCGCAGAAACAACAATAGAAATCCTAATTTATATAACGCCGTTTTTATCGTAAGTCCAGCCGTGTGGCGCGAAGCGACAAACCTGGGGAGGCTAAATGTAGACCATCAGCAAGTCTTCGTGGGGGACTTCTCTCCGTTTATGCAGTGTTACAAGTGTCTGCAGTTCGGTCATATCAGCAAAAACTGTGTGTCCGACTGCAGGCCTTGTTCACACTGCTCCGAAAAAACCCATCAGGTTGAAAATTGTCCGCACATCAGCAATACTCCTGTTTGTTTCAACTGTTGTAAATATAACGCAAAAACCAATAGTCATTTAAATACCAACCACTCCGCTACATCTGTTAATTGTCCAACCGTCCAGTACATTACTAACCAGTTAAAGTGTAAAATTGATTATGGTTTATAATTTTGTCTATTAATAATGTTCTATTTATATATATACTCCCCTTTTTGAAATTTTTAAGTCACTTAGAGTTTTATCTTTATTTGTTATATTATATTCAAGTAATTGTATTTTTTGTTATAAAAAATTGTGTCTCAAATATATTTGTGTCTTATTGTCGTAAAGATTGTGTCTATAAATAAAATTGTCATCTAAATTTGTCTTCTGAAATATTGTGTCTTAAAACATCTTGTTGAAAATCTAAAAGTATGTTCCTTAAATTAATTTCTTGTCAGTTTTTAAAGTTAAAAAGAAAAATAAGTTATGAAAATAAAATATGTCAGGCATGTCTGCGCAACCGACCCCGGCCGCCCGTATACATTAGCGAGGACTGCGGTTGGAAGCGTCGACTGGCGTTTGTAATTAAAAATTAAAGTCAAGGGATTCAACTCCCAAAAAAAAAAAAAAAAAAACCTAACCTAACCTAACCTAACCTAACCTAACCTAACCTAACCTAACCTAACCTAACCTAACCTAACCTAACCTAACCTAACCTAACCTAACCTAACCTAACCTAACCTAACCTAACCTAACCTAACCTAACCTAACCTAACCTAACCTAACCTAACCTAACCTAACCTAACCTAACCTAACCTAACCCATACAAATCGAATTTTTCAAAACCAAATTTTTTATTCCAAATTTATTCTATATACAAGATCTAAGTGTTTTGACACTATTTACACAAATTTTGACCTATTTACAAAATCCAAATTACTGAAAAACACTTAGAAAATTTTCGGCTAATTACAATAGAAAAATATTTATTTGAACCACTTACCTTCATTCGATCGTTGACTTCCTGGTATCGTGTCGTAGGGTCTTCCGCGCCGTACCATTCTAAATTTTTTCGAAATTTTTTGCTGAAATTTTGCGCCACTTTTGACGCAAAAACACCTGAAAAATTCGGTTTTTTGGACATTTTACCTGCACCTCCTCACCGATTCCCGCGGGTTCTACGTCGTCTGAAAGGCCTTTCGAAGCCCGAGCGATTGACACCGGTTTCGCTGAAATCCGTTCAGTAGAAACTGAAAAACTGGCCCGCCCCCCCACCCTATACTCACAGGCCAGGTAAAGAAGACTGATTTGGCGGAAATTTTTTGCCGTAAAAAGTTTTTAAAATTAGTTATTGAGTCTGCGCTGGTGCAGGAAAACCTGTAAAAACATACATTTAATTTTAACTGTAGATTTAGACGGTCAGTGGCTTTTTACACCACTGACAAAATTTTGTAGGATAAGACAAAAATAGTTTCGCAAAGAAATTCTTTTATTAATTTTAACAATATATACTGTTATATAAATAAATACAAGACGTCTTTTAAAATCTGTGGGAGTAAATACTATATATATTTTCTATTTTATATATTATATACATTTTTAACCTTTGACTCGGTAGGCCGAGAGGGGAAGATCAGATTTTTGTCGAAAAACCTTTTAGTTCCCCTCACCCCCCACAAATATTATTCTTCTTTCTTCTTTACTCCTTGCAGTATTTTAAATTGTTGATTTAAGTATACATTGACTTCTGGGTGGCCCTATACACCACTCAGAGTATTTGACGAGTCCCTCTGACCAAAATGTTTCGCACACCGGCGAAGGGTAGCGCTCGGATCCTGGACCTCTCGGGAACCCCGGAGGAGGTGGGTTTCCTGGAGGACTCGCCGATCCGCACGCCGGAGGACCAGCAGCGACCCCCCAATTCCCCGACCGCTCTATCCCGCCCCCGCAAAAACAAGACCCATGCCCAAGAGGGTAGGTCGGTCACGACGGTCGAGGCATCGGCTGGCCTGTCTACTTACGGAAGCAGGACGGCCGAGGCCAAGGCCTGTCTGACGAAGGCCAAATACCACTTGGGCATATCACGTAACCTAAAAACGTGCATAAAAGCAGAGGTTACGAACGCGATAGAGCGGCTGTACCAGCTCGTGAAGGAAGCAGAAGAGGAAAGGAATGAAGAAGGAAACAGCAGTAGAAAGGAAAAGAGAGAGGAAGAGAAGACGGAGCAGAGAATGGAAATGGAAGAGGTCTTAGTGAGAAAACTGGATGAACATGCGGGGTTAATTCGAAGGAACGAGGAAAGAATGGACGAGCTGAGACAGGCTTTAGAAAAGCAAAGGGAATCAATCGAGAAGACTACTTACGCGAGTGTGGCGGCAAGCGAAACCAAAAGGGTCAGCCCACAGCCAACCGCACTACACTCGGTAGTGGTCTCTTCGAGAGACGTGATAGACACGGGGGAGGACGTGTTAGAAAAAATAAGAGAGGTCGTGGATGCAAAGGAGGGATGGGTGAAGGTGGAGAGGGTCAGGAAGGCAAAGGACCAGAAAGTGGTGATTGGCTGCAGTACGGCGGCCGAGAGAGAGAAGGTAAAGGAGAGGCTGAAACTGGCGAACGACCGGCTGACCTTCGAAGAGGTCAAGAACAAAGACCCGCTTCTGATCCTCAGGGACGTCTTAGCATATAACTCTGACGAGGATATCTTGGGCGCCCTGAGGAAGCAGAACCGGGATTTGTTCGACGGCATTCCCGAGGAGGACATCCGGTTGGAAGTCAGGTTCCGCCGAAAGGCCAGAAACCTGCAGACCAAGCACGTCATCATGCGGGTGTCCCCCAGAGTGTGGAGTAGAGCGGTTGAGGCGGGAGCGCTGTACATCGACCTTCAAAAAGTCAGAGTGGCCGATTTCTCGCCACTCGTACAGTGCTCTCTCTGCCTGGGCTATGGACACGGGAGGCGGTTTTGTAAAGAAACCGCCCCCAGGTGCAGCCACTGTGGGGGACCCCACATGAGGACGGAGTGCGAAGGCTGGCTCGGCGGCGCACCACCGTCGTGTTGCAACTGCGCTGACGCAAAGGCGGAAAAAGCCGATCATAATGCGTTCAGCGCAGACTGCCCGATCCGACGCAAGTGGGATGCGCTTGCAAGGGCCAGCATAGCCTACTGCTGAGGGCGCCTCCGTTGACTCCACCAACGCCGGATGCACGACCAGGTTCGACACGGAGACTGACGATACAACCGGAACTATAGAACTTAAAAGTAAAAATACAAAAGATAAAATTGATAAAAAACTTAAAACTCGTAAAACAATAAAAAAGATAGGTAAAAACTTAAATTTGGTTAAAATGAACAAAAGCCCTGAAACGGAACCAAGTGTCGGTATCCAAGTTAAATCCTTGTATCCGTCATTTGCCCCGCCAAAGGTCATCGTGAAGAGTAGTAACCAGAGTGCATACTCAAAACCCAAAAGCTCGGAACTGAAAATACGCCTCAGGAGTGATGCGTCGAAGACTCCCCCCAGGGCCGGACGAGAGTATCGTAGAAGGCTTTGTAAAGAAACCCGATGCAATATTTTCGTGGACATGGAGGGAGCCATCGAAGACATTAGTGGCCGATGTTTAGAGCCGTGTCTTTTCTCAGTTATTAACACCCCTATAGAAATTTTTAGTCGTCACTTAGAAAAAATCCAAATTAAAATAGTTCCAAGTTGTTGTATCGTTGTAGTTTGTCGTTTGTGCGTTTTCTTGCAAATCAATTCCAAGTTGTTGTCCCTGCTGTCATATTGCCTTTTGCAAACTAGCCTCTTAGTATTTGTAGTCCTCGCGAAACCTGAAAAAAAATAAAAGTTTACTTCCTTATAGAATTCCTAAAAATGTCTTTATTATAAAAGTTAAAACCTATATCTCTTAGGAGAACTCCATACTTAAAAATCTAAAAAATTAAAACCAAAGTTACAAAAAGTCTCTGATCATGTCAGAGGGACGCGCTGTAAAGCTCAAAAAAAAAAAAAAAAAAAAAACCTAACCTAACCTAACCTAACCTAACCTAACCTAACCTAACCTAACCTAACCTAACCTAACCTAACCTAACCTAACCTAACCTAACCCATACAAATCGAATTTTTCAAAACCAAATTTTTTATTCCAAATTTATTCTATATACAAGATCTAAGTGTTTTGACACTATTTATACAAGTTTTGACCTATTTACAAAAATTTAAGTTACTGAAAAACACTTAGAAAATTTTCGGCTAATTACAATAGAAAATATTTTATTTGAACCACTTACCTTCTTTCGATTGTTGACTTCTTGGTATCGTGTCGTAGGGTCTTCCGCGCCGTACCATTCTAAATTTTTTCGAAATTTTTTGCTGAAATTTTGCGCCATTTTTGACGCAAAAACACCTGAAAAATTCGGTTTTCTGGACATTTTACCTGCACCTCCTCACCGATTCCCGCGGGTTATACGTCGTCTGAAAGGCCTTTCGAAGCCCGAGCGATTGACACCGGTTTCGCTGAAATCCGTTCAGTAGAAACTGAAAAAAGTGACTATACCTACTTTTTATATAAGAAATCCACCTAAGCTCTGACGACTTAGAAAATCTCCATACAAATCGAATTTTTCAAAACCAAATTTTTTATTCCAAATTTATTCTATATACAAGATCTAAGTGTTTTGACACTATTTATACAAGTTTTGACCTATTTACAAAAATTTAAGTTACTGAAAAACACTTAGAAAATTTTCGGCTAATTACAATAGAAAATATTTTATTTGAACCACTTACCTTCTTTCGATTGTTGACTTCTTGGTATCGTGTCGTAGGGTCTTCCGCGCCGTACCATTCTAAATTTTTTCGAAATTTTTTGCTGAAATTTTGCGCCATTTTTGACGCAAAAACACCTGAAAAATTCGGTTTTCTGGACATTTTACCTGCACCTCCTCACCGATTCCCGCGGGTTATACGTCGTCTGAAAGGCCTTTCGAAGCCCGAGCGATTGACACCGGTTTCGCTGAAATCCGTTCAGTAGAAACTGAAAAAAGTGACTATACCTACTTTTTATATAAGAAATCCACCTAAGCTCTGACGACTTAGAAAATCTCCATACAAATCGAATTTTTCAAAACCAAATTTTTTATTCCAAATTTATTCTATATACAAGATCTAAGTGTTTTGACACTATTTATACAAGTTTTGACCTATTTACAAAAATTTAAGTTACTGAAAAACACTTAGAAAATTTTCGGCTAATTACAATAGAAAATATTTTATTTGAACCACTTACCTTCTTTCGATTGTTGACTTCTTGGTATCGTGTCGTAGGGTCTTCCGCGCCGTACCATTCTAAATTTTTTCGAAATTTTTTGCTGAAATTTTGCGCCATTTTTGACGCAAAAACACCTGAAAAATTCGGTTTTCTGGACATTTTACCTGCACCTCCTCACCGATTCCCGCGGGTTATACGTCGTCTGAAAGGCCTTTCGAAGCCCGAGCGATTGACACCGGTTTCGCTGAAATCCGTTCAGTAGAAACTGAAAAAAGTGACTATACCTACTTTTTATATAAGAAATCCACCTAAGCTCTGACGACTTAGAAAATCTCCATACAAATCGAATTTTTCAAAACCAAATTTTTTATTCCAAATTTATTCTATATACAAGATCTAAGTGTTTTGACACTATTTATACAAGTTTTGACCTATTTACAAAAATTTAAGTTACTGAAAAACACTTAGAAAATTTTCGGCTAATTACAATAGAAAATATTTTATTTGAACCACTTACCTTCTTTCGATTGTTGACTTCTTGGTATCGTGTCGTAGGGTCTTCCGCGCCGTACCATTCTAAATTTTTTCGAAATTTTTTGCTGAAATTTTGCGCCATTTTTGACGCAAAAACACCTGAAAAATTCGGTTTTCTGGACATTTTACCTGCACCTCCTCACCGATTCCCGCGGGTTATACGTCGTCTGAAAGGCCTTTCGAAGCCCGAGCGATTGACACCGGTTTCGCTGAAATCCGTTCAGTAGAAACTGAAAAAAGTGACTATACCTACTTTTTATATAAGAAATCCACCTAAGCTCTGACGACTTAGAAAATCTCCATACAAATCGAATTTTTCAAAACCAAATTTTTTATTCCAAATTTATTCTATATACAAGATCTAAGTGTTTTGACACTATTTATACAAGTTTTGACCTATTTACAAAAATTTAAGTTACTGAAAAACACTTAGAAAATTTTCGGCTAATTACAATAGAAAATATTTTATTTGAACCACTTACCTTCTTTCGATTGTTGACTTCTTGGTATCGTGTCGTAGGGTCTTCCGCGCCGTACCATTCTAAATTTTTTCGAAATTTTTTGCTGAAATTTTGCGCCATTTTTGACGCAAAAACACCTGAAAAATTCGGTTTTCTGGACATTTTACCTGCACCTCCTCACCGATTCCCGCGGGTTATACGTCGTCTGAAAGGCCTTTCGAAGCCCGAGCGATTGACACCGGTTTCGCTGAAATCCGTTCAGTAGAAACTGAAAAAAGTGACTATACCTACTTTTTATATAAGAAATCCACCTAAGCTCTGACGACTTAGAAAATCTCCATACAAATCGAATTTTTCAAAACCAAATTTTTTATTCCAAATTTATTCTATATACAAGATCTAAGTGTTTTGACACTATTTATACAAGTTTTGACCTATTTACAAAAATTTAAGTTACTGAAAAACACTTAGAAAATTTTCGGCTAATTACAATAGAAAATATTTTATTTGAACCACTTACCTTCTTTCGATTGTTGACTTCTTGGTATCGTGTCGTAGGGTCTTCCGCGCCGTACCATTCTAAATTTTTTCGAAATTTTTTGCTGAAATTTTGCGCCATTTTTGACGCAAAAACACCTGAAAAATTCGGTTTTCTGGACATTTTACCTGCACCTCCTCACCGATTCCCGCGGGTTATACGTCGTCTGAAAGGCCTTTCGAAGCCCGAGCGATTGACACCGGTTTCGCTGAAATCCGTTCAGTAGAAACTGAAAAAAGTGACTATACCTACTTTTTATATAAGAAATCCACCTAAGCTCTGACGACTTAGAAAATCTCCATACAAATCGAATTTTTCAAAACCAAATTTTTTATTCCAAATTTATTCTATATACAAGATCTAAGTGTTTTGACACTATTTATACAAGTTTTGACCTATTTACAAAAATTTAAGTTACTGAAAAACACTTAGAAAATTTTCGGCTAATTACAATAGAAAATATTTTATTTGAACCACTTACCTTCTTTCGATTGTTGACTTCTTGGTATCGTGTCGTAGGGTCTTCCGCGCCGTACCATTCTAAATTTTTTCGAAATTTTTTGCTGAAATTTTGCGCCATTTTTGACGCAAAAACACCTGAAAAATTCGGTTTTCTGGACATTTTACCTGCACCTCCTCACCGATTCCCGCGGGTTATACGTCGTCTGAAAGGCCTTTCGAAGCCCGAGCGATTGACACCGGTTTCGCTGAAATCCGTTCAGTAGAAACTGAAAAAAGTGACTATACCTACTTTTTATATAAGAAATCCACCTAAGCTCTGACGACTTAGAAAATCTCCATACAAATCGAATTTTTCAAAACCAAATTTTTTATTCCAAATTTATTCTATATACAAGATCTAAGTGTTTTGACACTATTTATACAAGTTTTGACCTATTTACAAAAATTTAAGTTACTGAAAAACACTTAGAAAATTTTCGGCTAATTACAATAGAAAATATTTTATTTGAACCACTTACCTTCTTTCGATTGTTGACTTCTTGGTATCGTGTCGTAGGGTCTTCCGCGCCGTACCATTCTAAATTTTTTCGAAATTTTTTGCTGAAATTTTGCGCCATTTTTGACGCAAAAACACCTGAAAAATTCGGTTTTCTGGACATTTTACCTGCACCTCCTCACCGATTCCCGCGGGTTATACGTCGTCTGAAAGGCCTTTCGAAGCCCGAGCGATTGACACCGGTTTCGCTGAAATCCGTTCAGTAGAAACTGAAAAAAGTGACTATACCTACTTTTTATATAAGAAATCCACCTAAGCTCTGACGACTTAGAAAATCTCCATACAAATCGAATTTTTCAAAACCAAATTTTTTATTCCAAATTTATTCTATATACAAGATCTAAGTGTTTTGACACTATTTATACAAGTTTTGACCTATTTACAAAAATTTAAGTTACTGAAAAACACTTAGAAAATTTTCGGCTAATTACAATAGAAAATATTTTATTTGAACCACTTACCTTCTTTCGATTGTTGACTTCTTGGTATCGTGTCGTAGGGTCTTCCGCGCCGTACCATTCTAAATTTTTTCGAAATTTTTTGCTGAAATTTTGCGCCATTTTTGACGCAAAAACACCTGAAAAATTCGGTTTTCTGGACATTTTACCTGCACCTCCTCACCGATTCCCGCGGGTTATACGTCGTCTGAAAGGCCTTTCGAAGCCCGAGCGATTGACACCGGTTTCGCTGAAATCCGTTCAGTAGAAACTGAAAAAAGTGACTATACCTACTTTTTATATAAGAAATCCACCTAAGCTCTGACGACTTAGAAAATCTCCATACAAATCGAATTTTTCAAAACCAAATTTTTTATTCCAAATTTATTCTATATACAAGATCTAAGTGTTTTGACACTATTTATACAAGTTTTGACCTATTTACAAAAATTTAAGTTACTGAAAAACACTTAGAAAATTTTCGGCTAATTACAATAGAAAATATTTTATTTGAACCACTTACCTTCTTTCGATTGTTGACTTCTTGGTATCGTGTCGTAGGGTCTTCCGCGCCGTACCATTCTAAATTTTTTCGAAATTTTTTGCTGAAATTTTGCGCCATTTTTGACGCAAAAACACCTGAAAAATTCGGTTTTCTGGACATTTTACCTGCACCTCCTCACCGATTCCCGCGGGTTATACGTCGTCTGAAAGGCCTTTCGAAGCCCGAGCGATTGACACCGGTTTCGCTGAAATCCGTTCAGTAGAAACTGAAAAAAGTGACTATACCTACTTTTTATATAAGAAATCCACCTAAGCTCTGACGACTTAGAAAATCTCCATACAAATCGAATTTTTCAAAACCAAATTTTTTATTCCAAATTTATTCTATATACAAGATCTAAGTGTTTTGACACTATTTATACAAGTTTTGACCTATTTACAAAAATTTAAGTTACTGAAAAACACTTAGAAAATTTTCGGCTAATTACAATAGAAAATATTTTATTTGAACCACTTACCTTCTTTCGATTGTTGACTTCTTGGTATCGTGTCGTAGGGTCTTCCGCGCCGTACCATTCTAAATTTTTTCGAAATTTTTTGCTGAAATTTTGCGCCATTTTTGACGCAAAAACACCTGAAAAATTCGGTTTTCTGGACATTTTACCTGCACCTCCTCACCGATTCCCGCGGGTTATACGTCGTCTGAAAGGCCTTTCGAAGCCCGAGCGATTGACACCGGTTTCGCTGAAATCCGTTCAGTAGAAACTGAAAAAAGTGACTATACCTACTTTTTATATAAGAAATCCACCTAAGCTCTGACGACTTAGAAAATCTCCATACAAATCGAATTTTTCAAAACCAAATTTTTTATTCCAAATTTATTCTATATACAAGATCTAAGTGTTTTGACACTATTTATACAAGTTTTGACCTATTTACAAAAATTTAAGTTACTGAAAAACACTTAGAAAATTTTCGGCTAATTACAATAGAAAATATTTTATTTGAACCACTTACCTTCTTTCGATTGTTGACTTCTTGGTATCGTGTCGTAGGGTCTTCCGCGCCGTACCATTCTAAATTTTTTCGAAATTTTTTGCTGAAATTTTGCGCCATTTTTGACGCAAAAACACCTGAAAAATTCGGTTTTCTGGACATTTTACCTGCACCTCCTCACCGATTCCCGCGGGTTATACGTCGTCTGAAAGGCCTTTCGAAGCCCGAGCGATTGACACCGGTTTCGCTGAAATCCGTTCAGTAGAAACTGAAAAAAGTGACTATACCTACTTTTTATATAAGAAATCCACCTAAGCTCTGACGACTTAGAAAATCTCCATACAAATCGAATTTTTCAAAACCAAATTTTTTATTCCAAATTTATTCTATATACAAGATCTAAGTGTTTTGACACTATTTATACAAGTTTTGACCTATTTACAAAAATTTAAGTTACTGAAAAACACTTAGAAAATTTTCGGCTAATTACAATAGAAAATATTTTATTTGAACCACTTACCTTCTTTCGATTGTTGACTTCTTGGTATCGTGTCGTAGGGTCTTCCGCGCCGTACCATTCTAAATTTTTTCGAAATTTTTTGCTGAAATTTTGCGCCATTTTTGACGCAAAAACACCTGAAAAATTCGGTTTTCTGGACATTTTACCTGCACCTCCTCACCGATTCCCGCGGGTTATACGTCGTCTGAAAGGCCTTTCGAAGCCCGAGCGATTGACACCGGTTTCGCTGAAATCCGTTCAGTAGAAACTGAAAAAAGTGACTATACCTACTTTTTATATAAGAAATCCACCTAAGCTCTGACGACTTAGAAAATCTCCATACAAATCGAATTTTTCAAAACCAAATTTTTTATTCCAAATTTATTCTATATACAAGATCTAAGTGTTTTGACACTATTTATACAAGTTTTGACCTATTTACAAAAATTTAAGTTACTGAAAAACACTTAGAAAATTTTCGGCTAATTACAATAGAAAATATTTTATTTGAACCACTTACCTTCTTTCGATTGTTGACTTCTTGGTATCGTGTCGTAGGGTCTTCCGCGCCGTACCATTCTAAATTTTTTCGAAATTTTTTGCTGAAATTTTGCGCCATTTTTGACGCAAAAACACCTGAAAAATTCGGTTTTCTGGACATTTTACCTGCACCTCCTCACCGATTCCCGCGGGTTATACGTCGTCTGAAAGGCCTTTCGAAGCCCGAGCGATTGACACCGGTTTCGCTGAAATCCGTTCAGTAGAAACTGAAAAAAAGGCCCTCCCCCCCACCCTTCACTCACAGGCTAGGTGGAGAGGACATTTTTATAAAAATTTTTAGACTTTGAAAAAAAAAAAAAAAAAAAAAAAAAAAAAAAAAAGCTTTGCTTTCTTTTTCGGATAGACACTGGTGCAGATAGTGTTTAATAATTAATAAATTGACAGGCAGTGGCTCTATACACCGCTGAAAAAATTGTATAGGACTTGGTATTAAAACCCATTGTTCTTAAACATTTTAGACTTTTAAATTATACAACGATATATAAATATAATTATATATACAAATATTCACATTCTTCTTTTGACATCAGGGGTACAAACATATATATATTTTCTTTTATATTACATATTTATTTTGATTTTAACTTTGGACACGGTAGGCCTAGAGAGGAAAATCAGATTTTTACGGAAAAATCTTTTAGTTCCTCTCGACCCGATCTATTTATTTTATTATTATTTTCCTTCTTTCTTTTTTCTTCAGTACTCCTGATACAGACACAAAGTTTGATTTTATTTGACTTCCGAGTGGCTCTTTACACCACTCGGAACACCCCAGAGAAGAGTCCCTCTGCGAAGATGTTCCGCACACCGGCGAAAGGCAGCGCTCGGGCGTTAGACCTATCGGGAACCCCAGAGGAGGTGGGCTTCCTGGAGGATTCACCAGTCCGAACGCCTGAGAGCCAACAGCGCCCCCAAAGCTCCCAGACAGCACCTTCCCGCCCAAGGAAACTGAAGTCGTCTGTGACTGAGGGTATCCACAGCCCCCTTCCAAAATCAGGTTACGCGAGCAGGACTGCCGAAGCAAAGGCCCACTTAACCAAGGCTAAAATACACCTTAGCAACTCGCGTAACCTGAAAACCGACATAAAGGCTGCAGTTACTAGCGCAATAGAGCGCTTGTACCAGCTGGTAAAGGAGGCAGAGGCGGAGAAATGCGGGGAGGAAATAAACAGACAGATGACGGTGCAAAGTGAAGTGAAGGAGAGTAAGGCGGTAAAGAACAAAAAGGAGAAGGAAGAGGATTTTGAAAGGAGACTGGAAGAGCACGCGGTCTTGCTACGGAGAAATGAGGAAAAGATGGAGGAGCTAAAGGAGGTGTTGGAAAGGCAGAGGGCTTCACTCGAGAAGACCACATACGCGAGCGTGACGGCTGGTGAAACCAAAAGGGTTAGCCCACAGCCAGCCGCACTGCACTCGATTGTGGTCTCCTCGAAGAACGAAATCGACACAGGGGAGGAGGTTCTCGCCCAAATCAGAGAGGTGGTGAAGGCGAAGGAGGGATGGGTGCGAGTCGAAAAAGTGAGGAAGGCAAAGGATCAGAAGGTGATTTTGGGCTGTAGTTCAGTAGAGGAGCGGGAGAGGGTCAAAGAGAGGCTGAAGGTAGCGAGCGATAGGCTAAACGTCGAGGAGGTGAAAAACAAGGATCCACTTCTGATTCTCTGGGACGTCCTGGCGTACAACACGGATGCCGACATTCTGGGCGCCCTAAAGAATCAGAATCGGAACCTCTTCGACGGCATCTCCGAGGCCGAGTTTCGGGCGGAGGTTCGGTTTCGCCGAAAGGCGAGGAACCCGCTCTCCGGCCATGTCGTCATGCGGGTGTCCCCCGCAGTGTGGAACCGAGTCGTTGCGGAGGGAGCACTGCACATCGATCTGCAAAAAATCAGAGTGGCGGATTTTTCCCCGCTCGTGCAGTGTTCACTCTGCCTCAGCTATGGGCACGGTAGGCGGTTCTGCAAAGAAACCGCCCCTAGGTGCAGCCACTGTGGGGGGCCCCACATGAGGACTGAGTGCGATGACTGGCTCAATAGCGCACCACCATCTTGCTGCAACTGTACTGGTGCAAAGGCGGAACGCGCTGACCACAACGCGTTCAGTGCCGACTGCCCAGTCAGGCGCAAATGGGATGCGCTAGCCCGGGCAAGCATAGCCTATTGCTAAGGGCGAGCCTCTCTCCTCCATACTCGTCGAACACATCTCTGCTCAGCCCAAAAGAACCAATCGTCGCCAGACTATAAATGACGGAAGGCAAAATAATTTGGATCCGCCATTTACAAGTCACAGTGTCCTGACGAAGAGAAGCAGCCTAGCCTCGAAAAGACTCAAACCCACACCCAATGCTCATAAAAGATCCATCGCAGACTCCCTCTGCGATCGGATGGGAATATTACACACAAGCTTCGTAAAGAAACAAGTGGTTATAGCCTCCCCGAACGCAGAGGGAGCCAGCGATGAGAAAATATGCCACCCAGAGACACGGGTGCTGAAAACAGACCGACCTTCCGTCCGTCTAAAAGTCTCGTCTGTCCTCAACTCAATTTTGATTTTGATGCGTTTTGTTTGTGATCGTTTTTATTTTTAAAAAAAAAAAAAATTAAATGACGCACTTTAGTGGAAATGCTTTTAAAAGTTGAAGTTTGATTTCATAGATGGTAGAGTTTTGATAATTTAAATATTCAAAATTAAATTAAATGTCTAGTTTATTCGTATATTATAACGATAATTGTAAATTTAGAAAAGAACAAATTTCCAGATCTCCATCAAATGGCCTAGCGCCATATCCTCAATACCTTATAAAAAGAGTAGAACAAAATTAAGAAAAACGGGTGCAAAAAGTCTCTGATTACGTCAGAGGGACGCGCAGTAAAGCTTAAAGCTTTACATTAAAAAAAAAAAAAAAAAAAAAAAAAACCTAACCTAACCTAACCTAACCTAACCTAACCTAACCTAACCTAACCTAACCTAACCTAACCTAACCTAACCTAACCTAACCTAACCTAACCTAACCTAACCTAACCTAACCTAACCTAACCTAACCTAACCTAACCTAACCTTTTTTTTTTTTTTTTTTTTTTTTTTTTTTTTTTTTTTTTTTTTTTTTAACGTGAGGAAATCCTCTTACGGATACCGGCCCGAGTGGGGACTCGAGCGGGTTATGTGGGACTCGGACGGCAGATGTTAGGCCGTCCCCATACCCACTAAAACCTCACGGTGCTCCTCCTCGACCGCCACTGGCCGCGAACACGGGGACAATAGTCTTCCGCGAAACGCGGCGGCGGGAGCCAGCAAAGGCACGTCGCGGAGTCAAGGGTGTGTGGGCACCCTCGACGGCCTGCTCGGAGTAGCGCGCGGGAGCAACCTGCGCGCGACTACTCGGGCCAGGTTGGTAGGCGGCCAGCTTCCCCAAGCTGACCGCCCTCTGGCACATTAGGGCGGAAGGCGGCGATCGTGAGCCGCCCTCCGGCGACCCGGTCTCTTACGGCGGATGGCGAGTTCGGCAATAGCCTCCCTCGCCCGTTCCGCAGACTCCTTCTCGAGCACCACTGCCTCGCAGAAGGAGGAGACCGCATCCCACGACGTCTCGCTGCCGGCCATGGCCTTGACCACGGCCGGCAGGGAGAGGTCGTCCCCTATGACGTCGCGCAGAGCGCGACGTTGAGACGCCCAGGCAGAGCACACCTCCAACGTGTGCTGGGCCGTCTCATCGAGGCAGTCGTCGCAGTGGTGGCAGCGAGCGTCGGGCTCCCTCCCGGCGATCCGACACAGGTAACCCCCGAAGCAGCCATGCCCCGTGAGTACCTGCGTCGTGCGGAAGGTTAGGACGCCGTGACGCCGCGCTAACCACTGGCGGAAGACTGGACGAACAGCCTCGATCGTCAACCGGCCGGCAGATGGTGTCGCCAGCCGGGATTCCCACACTTTCAACGCGGCTTCCCGCTCCTCCTCGGTGCGCACTGGGCTTGCCGCGGCCCCGGACGCGAGGTCCCGACGCCGGCAATAGACCGACGCCAGAGACGTCGCGTCCAGGTCCCACGGCACGACTCCGGCCAGCACGCACGCCGCCTCGCCGGAGATGGTCCGATACCCCCGTATCGCCCGGATGGCCATCACCCTCTGCGCACGTCGCAGCAGGGCGATGTTGTGCCGATCCAGGGCATCCGCCCATACGGGAGCGCCATAGAGGGCCATTGATCGGACCACTCCGGTGTACAGCCTCCGGCTCGAGGCGCTCGGCCCGTCGACATTGGGCAA
This sequence comes from Heliconius charithonia, assembly GCA_030704555.1. Taxonomy (NCBI): domain Eukaryota; kingdom Metazoa; phylum Arthropoda; class Insecta; order Lepidoptera; family Nymphalidae; genus Heliconius; species Heliconius charithonia. The sequence goes on along the minus strand of JALPMF010000103.1, from coordinate 19,478 downwards.
AAGGCGCGCCAATGCCGACGCCGTCTTCAACAGTTTCGGGGCCAAGGATGTAAAGTGGCCCCGGAAACTCCACCGACCGTCCAGAACAAGTCCGAGGTACTTCATGCTCTTCGTGACGCCGATTTCGACGCCACCGATGGTAATGTGGGCCCCTGATGGTGGGCCCTTTCGAGGAGCATGGAAGTATAATGCCTCGGACTTGTTTAGGGCGACTTCCAACCCAAGCCGCCTGATGCGGCCCACGACTTCGGCCACACCGGCCGTGGCCAAGACGGCCGCCTCTCGATAGGTCCTCTGCTGCGCCAAGACCAGCGTATCATCGGCGTAACAGAGGACCTTTATCCCCCTCAGGGTGCCGCCTCGCAGCACCCAGTCGTAGCCGATGTTCCAGAGGATCGGACCCAGCACCGATCCTTGTGGAACACCGGCTGACACGCCGAACTCCTCCCATCCTCCTCCGGGAGCGGGAAAGGTCACAGACCTCTCGGACAGGTAAGCCCCGATGACGCGGCGCAGGTATGGAGGCACACGATGGTAAATAAGTGCCTCCTTAATGCACGGCCAGGGCAGGGAGTTAAAAGCGTTGGCGATGTCTAAAGACACCGCCAAGACTCCATCGCCCCGGGCAACCGCATCCTGCGCGTAGGACTTCACCTCCAGTATGGCATCCACAGTCGAACGGCCACTGCGGAAGCCATACTGTTGGTCCGAGAGGTTCGGACCTGTCCCCTCCAAATGGTGTTGTAGCCTCCTCGCTACAACACGCTCGAAGAGCTTGGCGATCTCGCTCAAGAGCACGATAGGCCGGTAGGCGGAGGCAGAATCCGCCGGGCGACCCTCCTTCTTGATGAGGACTAACCTGCCTGTCTTCCACCGCTGTGGAATTATGGCTTGAGCCAGACAGGCAGTGAATAGCCCTCGCACTCTGGGCCCCAGGGTGTTCAGGGCCAGAGTTAGCGCCCGGCCGGGGATGCCATCCAGGCCCGGGGCGGTGTAGTTGCCACCGCGGTCCGTGCTCTCGCGAGGTCGGACTCGGGGTTGGTTGCACCGCTGAATGTGTGGAGATCTCGTATAAGATGTAGAGATGATCCGAGAGAGTCTCCACATCATCCAGCACTCGCCAACCCTGAACACGACGCGCTAAGGCCGGGCTCGCGAACGAAACGTCCACGACGGATCCGCCCAGCCTTCGCACGCACGTGTTCTTAGTCCCCCGGTTGAGGACAGACAAACCGGTGGCAACTACCCACTCAGACAGTGTCGCACCACGAACATCCGTCGTTGCAGAGCCCCACACGCTGGACTTCGCGTTGAGATCGCCCGCGACCAACACCTCCGCCGGACGAAATCGTTCTACCATTTCCCCCAATCGAATGAGGAACTCCTCGAACTCCGCGAGGATTCGATTGGGGGAAAAGTAGACCCCGACGACAACTACGTCGCCGACAAGCGCCGCGACGCATCCCGCACCCCTCTCAATACGCGAGAAAGGCGGGGAGCCCGCGGCGACCTGGGTGATGAGTGCTACCACCCCGGTGTTGTCGGCGACCCAATTGTCTCTGTCGGGAACGCTGTAAGGCTCCGCAACAACCGCCACCTGAATAGACCACTGCGCCAGGCTTTGGACCAATAAGTCCTGGGCCCTGGCACAGTGGTTTATATTCGACTGCAACACACGGAGAGCCATCACTTGATCTCCATGTGTTGCACCTTCTCACGCCCTCCTGGGGCATTTGGCCCGTCCGCTGACGGCTTTCTTCCACCTCCCCTTCCACCCCTCCTCTTCCTGGAGGAGCTGGCCCTGGCGCATGCGGCGCTTCCGACTGTGTGGTCTGCGGGCTGTTCTGCCGCCTCGCAGACCGGACAGTGAGGTGCCGCCGAGCACTGATGTTGTTTGTGCCCGGCCTGGCCGCACCTGAAGCACTGCTGGCTCCTATCCTGTGCACTGCTGCACTTTGCCGCCACGTGGCCAATGTCGTGGCAGCGGAAACAACGCAGGTTTCGCTGTTGCAGCAGTTGCACCCGCGCAGAGACGAAGCCCACCAGGAGCCGCGACCCGCTCACCTTTTTCGCCGCCATTATAGGGCAGCGAACCCACGCCGTGCCAAGCCCGCTGCGGTCCTGCCGGATCTCCCCCACCTTCACAGACCCGACATCGCAGCCGCCGACTCGGCTCACGGCCTGCGCCACCTCCTCCGAAGTCGCAGAGTCATCTAGGCCACTGACCCTCAACTCTGCGCACTTCATTGGCCTCGCGACCAGCACCTCGCTAGCGTCGAGCACTCCACGCAACCGCTGAGCGAGGGCATCGGCTTTTTCGCCGCTATTGGCGCCAGGTAGCTCCAGCACCCTGGCACCAGTTGAGGCGACTCTGAGCCGCAGGTCCGCTATGCCCAAGTCCTCCAACTTAACCGCGTCTTTAATTTGCGTGAGCACGTCGCGGTAAGTCAGCGCTTTGTTGGCTGCGGCCGGCTGCAGGGTGAGCGTCACCGCCGCCGACCGTGGAGGACGCAGCTTAGGCTGCTTGGCAGACTTTGCCTTCTTCTTCTGCGTCGTCTGCCTTGCCTGGGCTGCTGCCGCCTTCTTTTTGCCGCCTTTGCGGACCACGACGTTCCAGCCCTCGTCTACGTTGGCCGGCGCAGGAGGCAGCGGTCGAGGCTCCGCGGGCGGGGCTTGGCTGGCTTTCTTTTGCGCCTTCCCGCTCTTCGCCTTCTTGGAACCCTGCCGTGGCTTCGGGCCAGGGTTGGCAGGCGCTACCAGGGTCGTCACGGTAGGCTCTGCCACTACCTTAGAGACGGTCGCCTGGCGCCTTTTATCCGCCGCCAAAGGAGGACGCACTGGCTTGGCCGGAAGGAGTCTGTCCTCCAGCGCTGCCAGCCGCGTATTCAGCAATGTGCCCACCTGCACCATTACTGAACGCGCCATTTCGTCCTCCTTCTTCTTTTCCTCAGGAGCCTGCCGCGAGGTCCTGGAACGCTCTAGTTCCGCCCTCATCAGCGACATCTCCTTACGCAGCTCCGACAACTCCTGTGTCAAGCGGCTGTTTGCCGCCCGGAGCTGCGTTACCTCCTCGCTCGCCGTTTTGTTGGCCAAGATCGCCACGGCCGTGTTGATGGCACCGGCGGCATCCTTAAGGGCTTTTGTAAACGTGCCCTTAAGGTTGCCGGATCTGCTGGCGACCTTGTTTATAATGGCCAAACTATCGGTGACCTGGTGCTGCAGATCTTGCACCAGGGGACCATCCACCCTAGGTATCGCCAAGTCCGCTACGTCCGAGAGCCTGGAGCTTGCTCTGGACTGTACCGTCTGGGCGATACCGACCACCTCTTCCTCCGCTTGAAGCCGGAGCTCCTCCCGCCGGACCGCCTTAAGCTTTGTCGGCTTCTCCCGCTCATCGTCGTTATCGGAAGAGCCGGAGTTGGTCTTCTTACTCCTCGGCCTCTTCCGATATTTGCGAGTCTCTGTTGGAGCCGCTACCTCTTGCGACTCCATGGAAACGCAACTTTCCACCTCCGACTCTGAAGCCGCCCAAAAACGGCCTCTTGACGATGTGGACGCGGACCTGGACCTCCCGCTGATGATAGAGGCGACTTCCGCCAAGTCCAGCCGCTCCACGACCACCTTCGCGCACTTGAGCGCAAGCTCTTTCTTCAAAGGCGCAGAAGCCTTTTCTCCGCCTGTGACAGGCACTATGCCCTCTACTGCTCCCATCCCGGGCAACGTCGACCCTCCGCCCTCCTCGGGCACCACAACTCCAACCTTCTCTCCTCCCACAACAACACCGCCCATCTCAGGCACCTCTTCACACACTCCGCCCTTCTCAGGCTCCCTCTCAACGCCGCCACCCGCGGCCACCTCAACCACTCCGCCCGTCTCGGGCCCCACCCCCGCAACACATCGGTTTACTTGGCCCCCCCCAGATTCGAAGGGCTTGCGTGCCGTAGCACGGAGGGATTCTCCGCCTCCCGAAGGAGTGGTACCCTCCTGGGGTAAAGAAAAATTCTTCGAAACCGACATGTTGATGTTTTGCTGTTCCACAGCTGGGCTTTTCTGTCGGGGTGTGCTCCCCTAGGCCGTGTCCATAACAATGGACTAAAGGCACGCCCATGCCTGCTGGTTTTGGTCCGCGCCGGGAATATAAATTCCCGGTCCACTCGCCCGCAAGTGCGAGTGGTTTCCCCTATCCGCCACCCGGGGGACGCGCCCAGTAGGAGTCCAGCAACTCCCGTGGGAACCTAACCTAACCTAACCTAACCTAACCTAACCTAACCTAACCTTTTTTTTTTTTTTTTTTTTTTTTTTTTTTTTTTTTTTTTTTTTTTTTTTTTTTTCGTGAGGAAATCCTTTTACGGATACCAGCCCAAGTGGGGACTCGAGCTGGTTATGTGGGGCTCGCGGACCGGCAGATGGAAGGCCGTCCGAATACCCACTAAAACCTCACGGTGCTCCTCCTCGACCGCCTCTGGCCGCGAGACGCGGGGGCATTAGTCGTCCGCGAAACGCGGCGGCGGGAGCCTGCAAGGCACGTCGCGGAGTCAAGGGTGTGTGGGCACCCTCGACGGCCTGCTTGAAGTAGCGCGCGGGAGCAACCTGCGCGCGACTACTCGGGCCAGGTTAGTAGGCGGTCAGCTTCCCCAAGCTGACCGCCCTCTGGCTCGTTAGGGCGGAAGGCGGCGATCGTGTGCCGCCCTCCGGCGACCCGGTCTCTTGCGGCGGATGGCGAGTTCGGCCGAAGCCTCCCTCGCCCGCTCCGCCGACTCCTTCTCGAGCACCACTGCCTCGCAGAAGGAGGAGACCGCATCCCACGACGTCTCACTGCCGGCCATGGCCTTGACCACGGCCGGCAGGGAAAGATCGTCCCCTATGACGTCGCGCAGAGCACGACGTTGAGACGCCCAGGCTGAGCACACCTCCAACGTGTGCTGGGCCGTCTCATCGAGGCAGTCATCGCAGTGGTGGCAGCGAGCGTCGGGCTCCCTCCCAGCGATCCGACACAGGTAACCCCCGAAGCAGCCATGCCCCGTGAGCACCTGTGTGGTGCGGAAGGTTAGGACGCCATGACGCCGCGCTAACCACTGGCGGAACACTGGACGAACAGCCTCGATCGTCAACCGGCCGGCAGATGGTGTCGCCAGCCGGGATTCCCACATTTCCATAGCGGCTTCCCGCTCCTCCTCGGCGCGTGCTTGGCTAGCCAGATCCCTAGACGATAGGCCCCGACGCCGGCAATATACCGACGCCAGAGAAAGCGCGTCCAGATCCCACGGCATGACTCCAGCCAGCACGCATGCCACCTCACCAGAGATGGTCCGATACCCCCGTATCACCCGGATGGCCATCACTCTCTGCGCACGTCGCAGCAGGGTGATGTTGTGCCGATCCAGGGCGTCCGCCCATACGGGAGCACCGTAGAGGGCCATCGACCTGACCACTCCGGTATACAGGCGACGGCTCGAGGCGCTCGGCCCACCCACGTTGGGCAAAAGGCGCGCCAAGGCCGCCGCCGTCTTCAACAGTTTCGGGGCCAGAGTTGTGAAGTGGCCCCGAAAACTCCACCTGCCGTCCAGAACAAGTCCGAGGTACTTCATGCTCCTGCTGACGTCGATATTGACGCCACCGACGATGATATGGGCATCTGGTGGTGGGCCCTTTCGAGGAGCATGGAAGTATAATGCCTCGGACTTGTTTAGGGCGACTTCCAGCCCTAGCCGCCTAATGCGGCCGACTACCTCAGCCACCCCGGCCGTCGCTAGGACCGCCGCCTCCCGGTAGGTCCTCTGCTGCGCCAAGACCAGCGTATCATCTGCGTAGCAGAGGACCTTGATACCAGCCATGGTGCGACCCCGCAGCACCCAGTCGTACCCGATGTTCCAGAGGATCGGACCCAGCACCGATCCTTGTGGAACACCGGCCGATACCCCAAACTCCTGCCATCCTCCCCCTGGAGCCGGAAAGATCACAGACCTCCCGGACAGGTAAGCCCCGATGACGCGGCGTAGGTATGGAGGCACTCGATGATATATAAGTGCCTCCTTAATGCAGGGCCAGGGCAGGGAGTTGAAGGCGTTGGCGATGTCTAAAGACACCGCCAAAACTCCTTCGCCTCGGACCACCGCATCCTGCGCATGAGACTTCACCTCCAGTATGGCATCCACTGTCGAACGCCCCCTACGGAAGCCATACTGTTGGTCCGAGAGGTCCGGACCTGTCTCCTCCAGGTGATGTTGCAGCCGTCTGGCTACAACACGCTCGAAGAGCTTGGCGATCTCGCTCAAGAGCACGATGGGCCTGTAGGCGGAGGCTGAATCCGCCGGGCGACCCTTCTTCTTGATGAGGACTAACCTGCCTGTCTTCCACCGCTGTGGAATTATGGCTTGAGCCAGACAGGCAGTGAATAGTCCTCGCACTCTGGGCCCCAGTGTGTTCAGGGCCAGAGTAAGCGCCCGGCCGGGAATGCCATCCAGGCCCGGGGCGGTGCTCTTGTGCCGAGATCGGTGTACGGCCTCTTCGAGCTCCTCCTCCTCCACCGGTGGTGCGACATTGTCTTCCTCCTCTTCACGCGCTGCAGGACGGGCCATATTGGGTGGTGTAAAGTTGGCCCGCTGCGGGAATAGAGACGACAGAACCCCTCGGAGAATATCCGGTTGGAGTGTCTGCGTCAGTGGTGGTGACCAAGCCCGTAACCTACCGAGCACCATTCGGTAAGGTGTGCCATACGGGTCTTGGTCTATCCCCGCAATCATCTGTTCGTGCGACTCGCCTCTCGCACGACCAATTTCCTCCTGCAGTCGCGTTCTCGCCTCGACATAGACGTGGTACAGTCGGTCTTCCTCCTCCTGCACCTTCTGTACCCGTCTGCGATAGTGGCTGTACTGGCGTCTCGCGTCAACGCAGATGGAACGCAGTTGCGCGATCTCCCACGACCACCAGTACACTTGTCGCCGCTGAGGGCGGCGCCTGGATCGGGGCATTGACGCGTCACAGATACGCGTCAACGCCCTCTGCGCCCAGGATGCGGCGTCTTCTACAGACGCCAAGCTCTGGGGCAGCCAGGTTTCCACTATCGCGGCCTCCTCCAACAACTCTCTGTCGAGACGACCCAATTGCCACCGCGGTCCGTACTCTCGCGAGGACGAACTAGGGGTTGGTTGCACCGCTGAATGGGTGGAGATCTCGTACAAGATGTAAAGGTGATCCGAGAGAGTCTCCACACCATCCAGCACTCGCCAACCCCGAACACGACGCGCTAGGGCCGGACTCGCGAACGTTACATCCACGACGGATCCGCCCAGCCTTCGCACACACGTGTTCTTCGTCCCCTGGTTGAGGACAGACAAACCGGTGTCAATTACCCACTCTGACAATGTCTCACCACGTGCATCCGTCGTTGCGGAGCCCCACACGCTGGATTTCGCGTTGAGATCGCCCGCGACTAGCACCTCCGCCGGACGAACTCGTTCTAACATTTCCCCTAATCGAATGAGAAACTCCTCGAACTCCGCGAGAATTCGATTGGGGGAAAAGTAGACCCCGACGACAACTACGTCGCCGACAAGTGCCGCAACGCATCCCGCACCTTTCTCAATACGCGAGAAAGGCGGAGAGCCCGCAGCCACCTGGGTGATGAGTGCTACCACCCCGGTGTTGTCGGCGACCCAATTGTCTCTGTCGGGAACGCTGTAAGGCTCCGCAACAACCGCCACCTGAATAGACCACTGCGCCAGGCTTTGGACCAATAAGTCCTGGGCCCTGGCACAGTGGTTTATATTCGCCTGCAACACACGGAGAGCCATCACTTGATCTCCATGTGTTGCACCTCCTCCTGCCAGGCTGGGGCATTTGGCTTGTCCGCTGACCTGCCTCCCCTCCTTTCACCCCTTCTCCTCTTGGCATTGGCGCATGCAGCGCTTCCCACCGAGTGACCTGCAGGCTGACCTGCCGCCTCGCAGACAGGGCAGTGAGGTGCTGCCGAGCACTGGTGTTGCTTGTGCCCTTCTTGGCCGCACCTGAAGCACTGCAGGCTCCTATCGAGTGCGCTGCTGCACTTCGCTGCCACGTGGCCAGTATCGTGGCAGCGGAAACAACGTAAGGCTCGCTGTTGCAGCAGTTGCACTCGCGCCGACACGAACCCAACCAGAAGTCGCGTCCCGCTAACCTTTTTCGCAGCTATAACGGGGCAGCGGACCCACGCTGTACCGAGGCCAATTCGGTCCTGCCGGATCTCCCCCACTTTCACCAACGCCACATCGCAGCCGCCCACCCTGCTTATGGCCTGCGCTACCTCCTCCGAAGTGGCCGAGTCATCGAGGCCACTGACCCGTAGCTCGGCACACTTCACCGGCCTCGCGACCAAAACGTCACTGGTGTCAAGCACACCGCGCAGCCGCTGGGCAAGTGCATCCGCCTTTTCGCCGCAACTGGCACCAGGTAACTCCAGAACCCTGGCGCCAGTAGATGCGACTCGGAGACGCAGGTCTGCAATGCCCAGATCCTCCAGCTTGACCGCCTCCTTTATTCGGCACATCACGTCTCGGTATGTGAGCTCTTTGCTCACTGCAGGCGGCAGCAGAGTCAGCGTCACCGCCGCTGATCGTGGTGGACGCAGAATCCGTTGTTTAGCCGCCTTCGGTCTCGCCTTCTGCGTTGGCTGCTTGGCATGGGCTACTGCCGCCTTCTTCTTGCCCTTATGAGCCACCACATTCCAGCCTTCAGTCACATCGGCCGGGGCGGGAGGCAGAGGGCGAGGCTCCGCTGGTGGGGCTTGAAGGGATTTCTTTCCCCCCTTCTTGCCTTTGCTCTTCTTGGGGCCCTGCTTCTGCGTCGGGCCTGGGTTGGAAGGCGCTGCCAGAGTCGTCATGGGAGGCCTCTCTGCCTCTACCCTTTGGACGGCCTCCTGACGCCTTCTATCCGCCGCCAAAGGAGGACGAACTGGCTTTGCCGGAAGGAGCCTGTCCTCCAACGCTGCCAGCCGCGTGTTCAGTAATGTGCCCACCTGCACCATTACTGACCTCGCCATTTCGTCCTCCTTTTTCCCTTCAACAGTGCTCTCTCGCAAGGCCTTGGAACGCTCGAGCTCCTCCCGCATCAGCGACACCTCTTTCCGCAGTTCCGACAGCTCTTGTGTTAAGCGGCTGTTTTCCGCCCGCAACTGCGTGACCTCCTCATTGGCATTTTTTCTGACCAGGATCTCCACGGCCGTGCTAATAGCGCCAGCGGCCTCCTTAAGGGCTTTTGTAAAAGTGCCCTTAAGGTTGCCGGATCTGCAGGCGACTTTATTAATTATAGCTACGCTGTCGGCGACCTGGAGCTGCAGATCTTGAACCAGGGGCTCATCCACCCTAGGAGTCTCCAAGTCTGAGAACCTGGCGTTTGCTCTTAATTGAACCGTCTCGGCCAAGCTTACGACTTCCTCCTCCGCTTGGAGCCGGAGCTCCTTTCTTTTTGCCGTTGTTAGTTTCTTCGGCTTCTCCTGTTCCTCATTATCGGAAGAGCCGGAGTTGATCTTCTTACTCCTGGTCCTCTTTCGATACTTGGAGCACTCTCCTTGCGTTGTTGCGATTTGCGACTCCATGGAGACACAACTGTCCTCAGACTCAGAGGCCATCCGGGGACGACCTCGTGAAGACGCAGAGCGCGACCTGGGCCTCCCGCTGATAACAGAGGCGATTTTAGCCAAGTCCAGCCGCTCCACCACTAGTCTCGCGTCCTTAACGCTACCGCCCGCTACGGGCACAACAAACCCCTCCTCATCTTTTTTTTTCAAATTTAGATTCAATTCCATACTTGATCCCACGAGTATGGGGGAAAGACGGTCCATCCAAGCAGTGCCCCCTGTCCTTGGATAAGCCTAATACGCCACGGGTGTCGGCCGGTACCCTGGCGGGACCAGCAGTAGCGACTGATCATCCCATCAGCCACGCACCCCTCGCGCTGCTTCGCCGCTTGGGTTGGGGTAATTTTTTATAGAGGTTTTCTTCCTCGCAGCCCGGCCGGTAAAGGCAAGACCCTCGGTTCCACTCATGATTACGAGACATGACCGCAACTACGAGTGGAGTTCCGATATAGTCGGCGCTGGCACATATAAATGCGCCTGCGTGGAGGTAGTGTAAGTACACACCACGCGCACCCCCCCAGTTCCTCACACTGTGTCCTCTGCTAATCAGAGGAACACGCGGAGGAACACCGCCGCGTCGGATTATTAGCCGACGAGCAATCATTACCCAAGGACGGATCCTGTGGGTAATAATTACTCGTCGCCCAGGGTGCACCGGAACACTATACTGCTTGTCCTCCCCGAATGGCAAGCATTCGAAAAGGGCCAACAGTAAGCGCACACACGTGGAGGTTATCCGACTTCGCACCCCAACCTAACCTAACCTAACCTAACCTAACCTAACCTAACCTAACCTAACCTTTTTTTTTTTTTTTTTTTTTTTTTTTTTTTTTTTTTTTTTTTTTTTTTTTTAACGTGAGGAAATCCTCTTACGGATACCGGCCCGAGTGGGGACTCGAGCGGGTTATGTGGGACTCGGACGGCAGATGGTAGGCCGTCCCCATACCCACTAAAACCTCACGGTGCTCCTCCTCGACCGCCACTGGCCGCGAAACACGGGGACAATAGTCTTCCGCGAAACGCGGCGGCGGGAGCCAGCAAAGGCACGTCGCGGAGTCAAGGGTGTGTGGGCACCCTCGACGGCCTGCTCGGAGTAGCGCGCGGGAGCAACCTGCGCGCGACTACTCGGGCCAGGTTGGTAGGCGGCCAGCTTCCCCAAGCTGACCGCCCTCTGGCACATTAGGGCGGAAGGCGGCGATCGTGAGCCGCCCTCCGGCGACCCGGTCTCTTACGGCGGATGGCGAGTTCGGCAATAGCCTCCCTCGCCCGTTCCGCAGACTCCTTCTCGAGCACCACTGCCTCGCAGAAGGAGGAGACCGCATCCCACGACGTCTCGCTTCCGGCCATGGCCTTGACCACGGCCGGCAGGGAGAGGTCGTCCCCTATGACGTCGCGCAGAGCGCGACGTTGAGACGCCCAGGCAGTGCACACCTCCAACGTGTGCTGGGCCGTCTCATCGAGGCAGTCGTCGCAGTGGTGGCAGCGAGCGTCGGGCTCCCTCCCGGCGATCCGACACAGGTAACCCCCGAAGCAGCCATGCCCCGTGAGTACCTGCGTCGTGCGGAAGGTTAGGACGCCGTGACGCCGCGCTAACCACTGGCGGAAGACTGGACGAACAGCCTCGATCGTCAACCGGCCGGCAGATGGTGTCGCCAGCCGGGATTCCCACACTTTCAATGCGGCTTCCCGCTCCTCCTCGGTGCGCACTGGGCTTGCCGCGGCCCCGGACGCGAGGCCCCGACGCCGGCAATAGACCGACGCCAGAGACGTCGCGTCCAGGTCCCACGGCACGACTCCGGCCAGCACGCACGCCGCCTCGCCGGAGATGGTCCGATACCCCCGTATCGCCCGGATGGCCATCACCCTCTGCGCACGTCGCAGCAGGGCGATGTTGTGCCGATCCAGGGCGTCCGCCCATACGGGAGCGCCATAGAGGGCCATTGATCGGACCACTCCGGTGTACAGCCTCCGGCTCGAGGCGCTCGGCCCGTCGACATTGGGCAAAAGGCGCGCCAATGCCGACGCCGTCTTCAACAGTTTCGGGGCCAAGGATGTAAAGTGGCCCCGAAAACTCCACCGACCGTCCAGAACAAGTCCGAGGTACTTCATGCTCTTCGTGACGCCGATTTCGACGCCACCGATGGTAATGTGGGCCCCTGATGGTGGGCCCTTTCGAGGAGCATGGAAGTATAATGCCTCGGACTTGTTTAGGGCGACTTCCAACCCGAGCCGCCTGATGCGGCCCACGACTTCGGCCACACCGGCCGTGGCCAAGACGGCCGCCTCTCGATAGGTCCTCTGCTGCGCCAAGACCAGCGTATCATCGGCGTAACAGAGGACCTTTATCCCCCTCAGGGTGCCGCCTCGCAGCACCCAGTCGTAGCCGATGTTCCAGAGGATCGGACCCAGCACCGATCCTTGTGGAACACCGGCTGACACAACAAACTCCTCCCATCCTCCTCCGGGAGCGGGAAAGGTCACAGACCTCTCGGACAGGTAAGCCCCGATGACGCGACGCAGGTATGGAGGCACACGATGGTAAATAAGTGCCTCCTTAATGCACGGCCAGGGCAGGGAGTTAAAAGCGTTGGCGATGTCTAAAGACACCGCCAAGACTCCATCGCCCCGGGCAACCGCATCCTGCGCGTAGGACTTTACCTCGAGTATGGCATCCACAGTCGAACGGCCACTGCGAAAGCCATACTGCTGGTCCGAGAGGTTCGGACCTGTCCCCTCCAAATGGTGTTGTAGCCTCCTCGCTACAACACGCTCGAAGAGCTTGGCGATCTCGCTCAAGAGCACGATAGGCCGGTAGGCGGAGGCAGAATCCGCCGGGCGACCCTCCTTCTTGATGAGGACTAACCTGCCTGTCTTCCACCGCTGTGGAATTATGGCTTGAGCCAGACAGGCAGTGAATAGCCCTCGCACTCTGGGCCCCAGGGTGTTCAGGGCCAGAGTTAGCGCCCGGCCGGGGATGCCATCCAGGCCCGGGGCGGTGCTCTTGAGCCGAGATCGGCGTACAGCCTCTTCGAGCTCCTCCCCCTCCACAGGTGGTGCGACACTGTCTTCCTCCTCTTCCTCTTCACGCGCTGCAGGGCGGGCCATATTGGGTGGTGTAAAGGGCCGGGCCCGCCGCGGGAATAGCGACGACAGAACCCCTCGGAGAACATCCGGTTGGAGTGTCTGCGTCAGAGGTGGTGCCCAAGCCCGTAGCTTGCCCAGTACCATGCGGTAGGGCGTGCCAAACGGGTCTTGGTCTATCCCCGCGATCAACTGGTCGTGCGACTCGCCTTTCGCACGACCGATTTCCTCCTGCAGCTGCGTTCTCGCCTCGACATAGACGCGGTACAGTCGGTCTTCCTCCTCCTGCACCTTCTGTACCCGTCTGCGATAGTGGCTGTACTGGCGTCTCGCGTCAACGCAGATGGTACGCAGTTGCGCGATCTCCCACGACCACCAGTACACTTGCCGCCGCTGAGGGCGGCCCCTGGAACGGGGCATCGACGCGTCACAGATACGCGTCAACGCCCCCTGCGCCCAGGATGCGGCGTCTTCTGCAGACGCCAAGCTCTGGGGCAGCCAGGATTCCACTATCGCGGCCTCCTCCAACAATTGCCTGTCGAGGCGACTCAATTGCCACCGCGGTCCGCACTCTCGCGAGGTTGGACTGGGGGTTGGTTGCACCGCTGAATGTGTGGAGATCACGTATAAGATGTAGAGATGATCCGAGAGAGTCTCCACATCATCCAGCACTCGCCAACCCTGAACACGACGCGCTAGGGCCGGGCTCGCGAACGAAACGTCCACGACGGATCCGCCCAGCCTTCGCACACACGTGTTCTTAGTCCCCCGGTTGAGGACAGACAAACCGGTGGCAACTATCCACTCAGACAGTGTCACACCACGAACATCCGTCGTTGCAGAGCCCCACACGCTGGACTTCGCGTTGAGATCGCCCGCGACCAACACCTCCGCCGGACGAAATCGTTCTACCATTTCCCCCAATCGAATGAGGAACTCCTCGAACTCCGCGAGGATTCGATTGGGGGAAAAGTAGACCCCGACGACAACTACGTCGCCGACAAGCGCCGCGACGCATCCCGCACCCCTCTCAATACGCGAGAAAGGCGGGGAGCCCGCGGCGACCTGGGTGATGAGTGCTACCACCCCGGTGTTGTCGGCGACCCAATTGTCTCTGTCAGGAACGCTATAAGGCTCCGCAACAACCGCCACCTGAATAGACCACTGCGCCAGGCTTTGGACCAATAAGTCCTGGGCCCTGGCACAGTGGTTTATATTCGCCTGCAACACACGGAGAGCCATTACTTGATCTCCATGTGTTGCACCTTCTCACGCCCACCTGGGGCATTTGGCCCGTCCGCTGACGGCTTTCTTCCACCTCCCCTTCCACCCCTCCTCTTCCTGGAGGAGCTGGCCCTGGCGCATGCAGCGCTTCCTACTGTGTGGTCTGCGGGCTGTTCTGCTGCCTCGCAGACCGGACAGTGAGGTGCCGCCGAACACTGATGTTGTTTGTGCCCGGCTTGGCCGCACCTGAAGCACTGCTGGCTCCTGTCTTGTGCACTGCTGCACTTCGCTGCCACGTGGCCAATGTCGTGGCATCGGAAGCAACGTTGATTCCGTTGCTGCAGCAGCTGCACTCGTGCAGAGACGAAGCCCACCAGGAGCCGCGACCCGCTCACCCTTTTCGCCGCCATTATTGGGCAGCGAACCCACGCCGTGCCAAGCCCGCTGCGGTCCTGCCGGATCTCCCCCACCTTCACAGACCCGACATCGCAGCCGCCGACTCGGCTCACGGCCTGCGCCACCTCCTCCGAAGTCGCAGAGTCATCTAGGCCACTGACCCTCAACTCTGCGCACTTCATTGGTCTCGCGACCAGCACCTCGCTAGCGTCGAGCACTCCACGCAACCGCTGAGCGAGGGCATCGGCTTTTTCGCCGCTATTGGCGCCAGGTAGCTCCAGCACCCTGGCACCAGTTGAAGCGACCCGGAGACGCAAGTCCTCTATGCCGAGGTCCTCGAGCTTGACCGCCTCCTTTATTTGCGTCAAGACATCCCGGTATGTCACTTCCTTGCTCGCTGCGGCTGGCTGCAACGTTAGCGTCACCGCAGCCGAACGTGGAGGACGCAATTTGGGCTGCTTAGCAGACTTTGGCTTCGCCTTCTGCGTAGTCTGCTTAGTTTGGGCTACTGCGGCCTTTTTCTTGCTGCCCTTGCGTACCACCAGATTCCAGCCCTCGTTAACATCAGCCGGGGCGGGAGGAAGCAATCGAGGCTCGGCTGCTGAGGCTTGCGGGGCTTTCTTTGGAGCCTTGCTCTTCCCCTTCTTGGCACCCTGCCTTGCCTTCGGGCCTGGGTTTGCAGGCGCTACCAGGGTCGTCACGGTAGGCTCTGCCACTACCCTGGAGACGGCCGCCTGGCGCTTCCTATCCGCCGCCAAAGGAGGACGAACTGGCTTTGCCGGAAGGAGTCTGTCCTCCAGCGCTGCCAGCCGCGTATTCAGCAACGTGCCCACCTGCACCATCACTGAACGCGCCATTTCGTCCTCCTTCTTCTTTTCTTCAGGAGCCTGCCGCGAGGTCCTGGAACGCTCTAGTTCCGCCCTCATCAGCGACATCTCCTTACGCAGCTCCGACAACTCCTGTGTCAGGCGGCTGTTTGCCGCTCGGAGCTGCGTTACCTCCTCGCTCGCCGTTTTGTTGGCCAAGATCGCCACGGCCGAGTTGATGGCACCGGCGGCATCCTTAAGGGCTTTTGTAAAGGTGCCCTTAAGGTTGCCGGATCTGCTGGCGACCTTGTTGATGATGGCCAAGCTGTCGGTGACCTGGTGCTGCAGATCTTGCACCAGGGGACCATCCACCCTAGGTATCGCCAAGTCCGCTACATCCGAGAGCCTGGAGCTTGCTCTGGATTGTACCGTCTGGGCGATACCAACAACTTCCTCCTCTGCCTGGAGCCGGAGCTCCTCCCGCCGGACTGCCTTGAGCTTTGTCGGCTTCTCCCGCTCGTCGTCGTTATCGGAAGAGCCGGAGTTGGTCTTCTTACTCCTCGGCCTCTTCCGATATTTGCGAGTCTCCGTTGGAGCCGCTACGTCTTGCGACTCCATGGACACGCAACTGTCCACCTCCGATTCAGAGGCCGCCCAGAAGCGACCTCGCGATGATGTCGACGCAGACCTGGACCTCCCGCTGATAATGGAGGCGACTTCCTCCAGGTCCAGCCGCTCTACGACCACCTTTGCGCATTTGAGCACGGTCTTCTTCTTTATAGGCTCAGAAGCCTTTACTCGGCCTGTAACCGGCACGACACCCTCTATCCTGCCCATCTCGGGCAACGTCAGACCAGCCTCCCCGGGCACCACAACTCCACACTTCTCCTCTCCTTCCACAACAACACCGCCCATCTCAGGCACCCCCTCACACACTCCGCCCGTCGCAGGCTCCATCTCCACGCCGCCACCCGCGGCCACCTCAACCACTCCGCCCGTCTCGGGCCCCACCCCCGCAACACATCGGTTTACTTGGCCCCCCCCAGATTCGAAGGGCTTGCGTGCCGTAGCACGGAGGGATTCTCCGCCTCCCGAAGGAGTGGTACCCTCCTGGGGTAAAGAAAAATTCTTCGAAACCGACATGTTGATGTTTTGCTGTTCCACAGCTGGGCTTTTCTGTCGGGGTGTGCTCCCCTAGGCCGTGTCCATAACAATGGACTAAAGGCACGCCCATGCCTGCTGGTTTTGGTCCGCGCCGGGAATAAATTCCCGGTCCACTCGCCCGCAAGTGCGAGTGGTTTCCCCTATCCGCCACCCGGGGGACGCGCCCAGTAGGAGTCCAGCAACTCCCGTGGGAACCTAACCTAACCTAACCTAACCTAACCTAACCTAACCTAACCTAACCTAACCTAACCTAACCTAACCTAACCTAACCTAACCTAACCTAACCTAACCTAACCAAACCCATCAGTGAACGAACAAATAAACGATGCAGAAGATCTGAAGCTCCGCTTCAGACGTAATAACAATAGGAACCCCAACTTGTACAACGCTGTATTTATAGTCAGCCCGGCGGTGTGGCGTGAAGCTACGCTGCTCGGTAGACTCAACATCGACCACCAACAGGTCTTCGTGGGGGACTTTTCACCTTTTATGCAGTGTTACAAGTGCTTGCAGTTTGGGCATATCAGCAAAAACTGTATATCTGACTGCAGGCCTTGCTCACATTGCGCCGACAAAACCCATCAGAGCACGAATTGCCCTAACATCAGTGCTAATACAACCCCCGTTTGTTATAATTGTTCTAAATATAATCTTAAAACTAATAGTAATTTAAAAACCGATCATTCTGCGATATCTTCTTCTTGTCCTACCGTTCAATACATGATAAATCAGCTTAAATGTAAAATCGATTATGGGGTGTAAAATTTAGTTTATTATTTTGATTCATTTTATTTATCTATCTTTTTCTACAAATTTTGTCATTTCAACATCTTTGCATTATCAAGTTTCTTTATTGTATTATATATAAGTAAATTTATATTTTGTTATTGTTTGTGTCTTAATCAAAGTTGAATTGAAAGTCTAAAAATTAAGTTTCCGAAGAAAATTTCTGTTGTTATATCAATATGTCTTGTAAAAATTGTGTCTCAAAATCCATTGTTGTTATTATAAAAAATGTTTGTGTCTCAAAATTGTTATGTCAGTTTTTAAAGTAATCAAAGTAAAATTCGTTAAAAAAATAATAATAATTGTCAAGCATGTTTGCGCAACCGACCCCGGCCGCCCGTATACTTTAGCGAGGACTGCGGTTGGAAGCGTAGACTGGCATTAGTAATAAAAAACATAACGAAATGGGACTCAACCCCAAAAAAAAAAAAAAAAAAACCTAACCTAACCTAACCTAACCTAACCTAACCTAACCTAACCTAACCTAACCTAACCTAACCTAACCTAACCTAACCTAACCTAACCTAACCTAACCTAACCTAACCTAACCTAACCTAACCTAAACCTAAACCTAAACCTAAACCTAAACCTAAACCTAAACCTAAACCTAAACCTAAACCTAAACCTAAACCTAAACCTAAACCTAAACCTAAACCTAAACCTAAACCTAAACCTAAACCTAAACCTAAACCTAAACCTAAACCTAAACCTAAACCTAAACCTAAACCTAAACCTAAACCTAAACCTAAACCTAAACCTAAACCTAAACCTAAACCTAAACCTAAACCTAAACCTAAACCTAAACCTAAACCTAAACCTAAACCTAAACCTAAACCTAAACCTAAACCTAAACCTAAACCTAAACCTAAACCTAAACCTAAACCTAAACCTAAACCTAAACCTAAACCTAAACCTAAACCTAAACCTAAACCTAAACCTAAACCTAAACCTAAACCTAAACCTAAACCTAAACCTAAACCTAAACCTAAACCTAAACCTAAACCTAAACCTAAACCTAAACCTAAACCTAAACCTAAACCTAAACCTAAACCTAAACCTAAACCTAAACCTAAACCTAAACCTAAACCTAAACCTAAACCTAAACCTAAACCTAAACCTAAACCTAAACCTAAACCTAAACCTAAACCTAAACCTAAACCTAAACCTAAACCTAAACCTAAACCTAAACCTAAACCTAAACCTAAACCTAAACCTAAACCTAAACCTAAACCTAAACCTAAACCTAAACCTAAACCTAAACCTAAACCTAAACCTAAACCTAAACCATAACTCAAACTTTAAAACCATTCATTGATTTATTGTTACTGTTTTTTTTTTTTTTTTTTTTTGGAAGGAATGGACAGAACGGATTTTTTAAAAATAGGAAAAAAAAAAAAAAAAAAAAAACAATTACTTTTAAACAAAAATGGAATATATTATTTACATTTATTAAATGTATATATTTTTATAATATTATTATATATTTATTTATATTTCATTATATTTTATTTCAATTGACGTTTTTTTTTTAATGAAAGCATGTTTTTTTTTTCAAGGAATTGACAGAACGGATCTTTTAAAAAAAAATAGGAAAAGCAATTACTTTAAGCAAAAAAAAAAAAATGTGTTTTTTTTTGTAATGGATTACATTATTTACATTTATTAAATGTATATATTATTATAATATTATTATATATTTATTTATATTTCATTATATTTTATTTAAATTGGCACCTTTGTTTTTTAAATAAAAGAATGTTTTTTTTCACTGCCATCTAGTGGCAAAACATGGTAGTTGTTAGTAGAAATTCGTGATTTAATTCGCAACAACGATTTTTCGTATAGTGTTACCGACAAGGACAAGATGGCGTCATTAAGTTGTTATTGAGTGTCATACTACGCAATAATAAGACACTTAGGTACAAATAAAAGTTTTTATGTATTTTATATATTAAAGTGATATAAACATTGATCATTAATTAACCATTTAATTAACTAAATTATTAATAATAGAAAGTGATGAACTAGGTTGTTAATATTCTTACACAAAAACAACAAAGTGACAACTTTAATAAAATCTGAAAATCCTGTATATGTCAGTATTTCAAGTTACGTAGAAACTGTGAAAATAAGAAAATATCTGTGTTTTGTGAATATTGAATACTACAACTACTAAATGTCCTATGTCTGTAATGTAAACAATAGTAGGCTACAAAACCACTTAGAACCTATTTCAATATTTTATTCAAATTATGAAAAATAAATGGTAAGTAATCTTAAAATTCTATATTTCATTAATAATATAAATTAATAAAGTTTCACTTGTAATTTAAACTACAAAGTCAGAAGCATTATAAATCCTTTCGCTATCCTAATTTACTTGATTCCTTTTAACAGATACTCATTAT
>JALPMF010000100.1:0-24536 GCA_030704555.1 Heliconius charithonia | reverse complement strand
TTGCTTCACTCTGTATCCCACATACAGCGGGTTGGATGGAGGGGTTGTAGTAAACTACACGACGCTGCATTTTGTGTTGTTTCAAAAGCGAGGTAATGGAAATAATTCTTTGCCATATATAAATCTAAAATAGGAAACCAAATAAATTATGATTTATTTTTTTCTCTCGCACTTTACAAGAGTTCTAAGTATATTATATCTTTGCACAGATACAAGTTACTTCGTACAAGTATTTATAGTTTTAAGAACTTTGTATTTTAGAGTTATTTAAAAAAAATAAACATATTAAAAACATTTGCCTTTTTTTCCTAATATATTAGTCAACTTAATTATTGTATAATAAATGTTGTTCAAGCGGGCGAAGCCGCGCGTGGGTAGCTAGTATACTACAACAGCTGTACTCTACTATAACACAATATCTATTCAACTTCCACTCGGATTTATCTTCAAAGATATTTGTTTTATCTAAAACAATAGAATAATGAACGTAACCCCATTGGACCCCATTCCAGCCCCCAGCCCAAAAGCGGCGTAGCATCGACAAAAATGACTAATTAGCGATATGAAAGGACTCCTCCGATATGAAAAGAGTGACGCTAACGATCGCCAGCAATGCCTTTATTACCGCCAATTCACTCGGAAACCGTTTATAAATTGAATCTCTTTGAGTTCTGCGGAGCGACGTGGATGTCATTTTGATATTAAGTAGTCTCTGTAGTACCTCTACTATACGGTACTAGAGCGGCTTTTTAATTTTAAACGCTTATATTTTAGTTACTTGTGAGGCCGGTGGCGGTGGTCAACGTGTGTCGGGCGTGTGTACTGTAAACGTCGTCTGTATGTCTATAAGTCGATTCCCATTCGAGGAAATTCAATAATTAGCATTTCAATTTTCTGACTCCGGTAACACTATGTTTCCAGGTTCCCCTTGTCTACTCTACTATGTGCGGGATATAGCGTGAAGCTAAAAAAAATACTTCATTAGGTCGTTTTTAGTATCTTAAAAAAATATCTCCATGCTGCATGCCGCAGCATAGTAGGTAAATGAAATCTACTGTTAAGACATTGTTCGGGTTTTACGGTTTTCCCACTTCCCCAATTGGTAAGATATTGCATGATGTCGGAACTCAACACCGCGTTTGGTCTTATTACTAGAGCAGGAAAGCTAAAAATATAAACATTATATTCTATTCCCAATACTGAGTGTATTCAAATAGAATTTCTTCCAATATTAACGTGGCGAATATATGAAAAAGTATCAACTTTGTTGGGAAAAATTTGGAAACACGCTTTTTAATTTGATTGTCGTAACTCCGAGACCTCGCCCTTCAGAAGTTAAGACGTTAATTGTATAGAAGTACAAAAGGCAATTTCACTTCTGTGTTGTTTTAATGAATATTTGTAATTATTACCAATATTGTTTTCTTTCATTGCAGAAAACATAAAAATATATTTTTATCGTCTTTTATAAAGTTTTAGAAGTTTGCTTAAATATTTTTTTGTTGTAAGATTGAAACTATACACCAGCTTTTTAAGCTCTGCTGTATCACGCACATAACAGTGTAGGCAGAGGCTGGGAACCACTTTCCGTCGACTTCTGGAGGTATTGTGTGCTGAGTGGCGGAACCCATCGTCGCACTTTTCCTAGTTACCAGAATTTAATTTAGAAAAAAGTTTAATTTAGTCGGGGGCTCAAATTTCTCTAGAGGATTTTGATGATGTTCGTATAATAATTATTTTTTTATATAAAAATGTTAAGCTATAGTATTTCCTTCTTATTTTAAAATAGGCTTAGGAAAATAAAAAGTATGAAGGTTTTTCAATAGAAATAGTTGTAACTGTACAAACAATATTAACAAATCTTTTATACTGTTCAGAAATGTTTAACTATCAATGGAATCTCGTGCAGGACAGCCAAACTCCCCTCTGATCACTATAACACATTGGCTATTTGGATTGGAAATCTGACGTTATCTCCGTCGCTAATCAGTTGGCTCGTACCTTGCGTACATCACATATGATTGGTTCTATTCGATTTCAATTTGTTCCACCGGCGCGGCGCGGCGCGGCGCGGCGCGTGTACAAAGCTCTGTGTTCCATATCTATAGAATGGTTTGATGCAGATCTTGCACACGGTAGCCTGTCCGTAATTTACATTGGTTTCCAGCTTGTTCGTCTGTTAAATTATTATTATTGAGGTAAAGGTTTAGCGCGGTGTTGAGTTCTGCCACTCAACACGCAATGCCTCCAGAATTCGGCAGAAAGTGAGGAATGGAGTGTCTTAACATTAGGTTCCCTCTGCCTATCCTGCTGTGTGCGGTGACAAATTACTAAGTGAATTCTAAACAACATTTCGTTTCATTCATAAAATAAGTGAGAAGTTGAGAACAGAGTATTCACTTTTTAACCCGTGTACACATAGAAAATGCCATATAAAAAAATCCTTTTGTTTGAATAAGTTATGGCGCAGCAGCATAGCATCTGATTTATAAGCGTGACGGTTGTGCGTTCCATTCTAACTTGCGAGGAGGAATTATTTTTATTTCCCCGCTCTAGTATCGCTGACCGATCCTCAATGAAAATCAAATCAAAAATGGCAGGTACTAACGAAGACGTCACGGAATGGAGAAGAACGTGCTCAGCTGGTTTGGGCACGTCGAAATGATGAGTGCTGAAAGAATGGCAAAAAAGATTTATCCTGGAAAAGTGTGTGATGAGAGAGGAAGGGGAGACCTCGGTTGACCTTAAAATATTAAATGTTTCATTTCATTTCTCGAGTGGCAATCGAACCTACAATCTGTCCAAACCAAATAACCAACCCAACCAAAATTGTGGTCTAAAACTATTCAATCATATAACAATAAGCTGAGTCTCAAGTACGTTTTTGAGATAAACATTAATATGGGTTTTTAAACCAATTTCTAAGGAACGGATAAGATTTCCGTATAATCGGATTACGCTTATGAAAGAATAACTTTTTCGTCCGTCTTTGATGGACTCTATTGTTTGGTTGGGATCGTATTATCATATTAACGTCAGTGGTTAGGCTTAGTGATTACTACTTAAACTGTTTTCACGCTCTATCACGCATATACCTACCAAGCTTGCTACCCTACAATCTTGCCTAACCAAGTGAGTCCAGAGAAAACCTAGTGTAAAGACGCTGCGTTACGCATTTTCTGTCCCAATTCGAAACATTTCACGTCGAATGTCAGAATCTAAAACCACGCTTTGTTTCATTTTGGCGGATAAATAGAAAATAAATAGAACATAATGACATTTTAAACGGGAATCGAACGCACAGTCTTTGCGCTTACAATTTGATACTTTAGGTTGTTTTCGCGATGTTTCAAACACTTTGTGGTTAGTCACGGGTAGACTCGGGTCGGGACGGGTTGACTTGTGACCAACCATAAAATATTCGAAACATCGCTAAAATCAAAGATCTTATTACAACTTATATTACTTAAAACAGCCTAACGAAACAGTAAATGTGAGTGTGCGAAATGTCGGGTTTCCAAAATGTATGAAACTAAAATATATGAGATATTCGGTTAAAGATTAATAAGTTCTTTGATTTTCACGTTTATTACTACTCATTTTATATAAAACTCTTTTAAACGGATTAATCGGGTATATTTTGTATTGGTGATCACCGGTAGTCTACCCGTGACCACGGGCTACTGCAAAGTGTTGGAAACGTCGAGTTTCCGAAAATGTATAATACCAAATATACGCGATTAATACGGTTAAAAGAGTTTAATTTCGTTTAAAGATTCGTTTTTAAAAATGTAAGTATTTTTAGACTCTAATGCGATGACTATCCTTTCAATTCTACGATAAAAAAATATTATTTTCATTTCTTTGCTCGAGTGAGTGCTCGAGCAAAACGCGATGAGTTTTGCCACTTAAATATCTCAAAAATTAGGCAAAAAGTTGGGAACAGAGTGAAGCTTTAAAAAATCTTTCTCGGAGAAGTCCGAATCTACAAGCCATAAAATACATGGAGGTAATTTGTTACCTAATGTTAAAATAATGTGTGCTCTCTCTAACCATAGATTTCCCTTGAGTCAATATCGCCATCATGTTATATTCCGCTATTTCAATATATTCAGTATGATTAAGAATTTAAATTTATCAAAAAAAAATAACTTCAAACCGCTAACTTTTTAATTTAAGGGCGTGAAACTGTTTAAATTTAATTTTAAAATACATTGTCGTTGGACATCTATAGTATAAAAGTCGTCGTAATTCAATATTTCCATTTTTCTCGCGCTGTAATGAGCCTAACCGCGGAGTTGAGTTCCATCTTATAGAACTCTGTAATGGCTCAAGAATTGGGTGAAAAGTAGGAAACGGAGTGTTGAAACTTCGTTACCAGGTTCCCTCTATCTATTCCGCCATATCCAGGATGCAGCATGAACTAAAAAAGGTAGAGAATACAAAAGATAAAAATACAGTCCCATTGATAACTTCCTTCTTTTCCAGAATTCGGTTAAAAATGTGATGCCAACCACTTGCTAACTTCTCTTTGCTTATCTGGTCTGGCGTTTAGTAATTTCGATCTTTGTTTTCAGAATTAAGCGACATTGCGTGTTAAGTAGCGAAACTCAATACCGCACACACAGTCTCTCTCACCAGAGCGTAGAACCCATAACCATCCCTTATATACCTACATACAGCCAGATACAAATCCACGATAGTGTTAAAAATTTACAAAGTTCAAATATTGTAACAACTTCATAAAAAATACTTTTTTCTCCATTTTTCAGAACAGTTGTATTTAGTTTCAAGGCATCTTGTTCTTTATATCTTAACAAGGTGTTGGTGAGCCTAACGACTTAGATAAGCGATGCTCGCCGATTTCCGGGAAGTTGGTGTTTTCCGCAAATAGATTGTCATTTGGGAAGAGATTTCTTTTATTTCTTGTACTTTTGTAATTTCTATCAAGGTTCTGTTTTAGTTTAGGCATAGTATATACATTATTTTTTTCTAAATCTTTGCACAGTCTCAAGCTTTTTCTAAGTAAACAGCATATTTATGTTATAATCGATCAAGATCGGACAAAAAGTTCAACAAATTACCCACTTTCCTCATAATTTTCGAGATTTAATTTAAGAGAGAAGCGAAACATAACGACGCATTTTGTCTACAAACCCTGTAAATTAAAATACAACTATTTCCTAAATGGGGATCGTGTCTGTAACCACCTCGTGTGCAGTCAGCTACTCTCACTGGTGAGATACATAATTCAATAACTGTAGGAAGTATTTTAAATAAAATTTATATTATTTCTGTAGGCGAAGTCGGGTATCCGAACTAACACATTGTTTACTTCCTTCCCATACAAATGAGATAAGATACACCGTAACAGAGATGAACTCGTGACCATTAGGCAATGTTTAGTCTAACAACTCTGACCCGATGCGATACAGCATTTCCGTTGCAGCTATGTACTTGCATATTGAACGCATCTGCATCTATAAATGTATCTAGTCCAGTTATATAAAGTTAATAAAAAGAAGATTCACGTGTAATAGGTAAATTAAAAAAAAATGTAGGAGGAACTTAAACTTAAGACATTAGATTCCTCCATTTTCGAGACACGCAATATGCGTGGTGAGTGGTGGATCTCGATGCCAAGTTTTGTCTTGTTACCAGAGAGGAAATTCGGAATCGATTATTTTCAACACATACTCCCGAGCAGGTATCAACACAGTCAGATGCTGTATCGCTGCGCCACGGTTGACCCTTCTTTTTTTATTATAAATAAATAAAAAATGCTATTGTTAATGCTAAAAGATAAAGCTTAATGTCAAAGCACTTTTCACCCGAGACATAGAGACATTCTTCGCTTTTCACCCGAATTCGGTGCATTGCGTACATATGCACATGAGTTATGGCGAAACTTAACGCCGCACTTTGTGTTTTATTTTTTTTTTCTATTATCTCAAGCGGACTAGCCAGAGAGGTCACCAAAAGTTTCAGTCTCTGCATACCTCTAATAGTAATCAACCTCTTCATATCTTCCTTTAGTATCGTAAATATAGTGTTTTCGAAGGTCTCCTGAGATGACAAAGGTATATTATTTTATTATAATAATTCTACAGAATAGAGAACTGTTCCGGTTACAGTCAACAATGCTATCACATTGTTCACGTTCACGGGACTTCCGGTATTTCAATCTTTAATGTGTCAATAATAGTATAACGTTATCAAATCGTTTCTTGAAAGCTTCAGAATATCTATTAAAATAATCCAATATTTGTTTTCAATTATCTTTGTTATGATTTAACTATCGTTTAAATACTCTCAGTATCAGCTTAAATATAATAAAAATATTTTTTTGTTATTGTTTTTGTTACTAAAAATAAAGATAAATTGCATACGTACGTACCTACTTATTTATGATTTTATGAAAATTTTATCTAGAAATGTTGTAACTTATAATATGTTTTGCAATATCTTATTTGCTTCACGCTGAATATAGTAGGGGCTCGAATGTAACAGGGAAACTAGTGACAAGACATTCCGTTTTCCATACTCCTCACATTTTTTGAGATATGCAATATCTTAAAAAAAGTTGAGTGGCGGAATTGAACACTGAGCTTTGTTTTGTTACCAGCCAGAGAAGAAATGAAAATAATGTATTCTCCAGAGTGGGAATTGAACCCACAACTGCTGTATTTACAGTCAAATTCTATGTCACTTTGATCTACGAGAGTGCGCGACATTTGGCCCCCCCACTAGACTGTAACTTCAAAGGAAAGTCACAATTGGAGTATCTTGACATTAGGATCAAATCATCTATTTTGTATCTATCGCTTCTACCCTTAAAAAACCAACAAAAATATTTTTTATCGACCGGAAGGAAGTCCCAGATATGGGGATACACAGTCGAAATGGCAGTCGTCATTTTGATTTACTTGAGCGAACAAATATTTTTCCTATAAAAATATGGATTGAATCTTTTATATCTTTGTTGTAATTAACTAATGTCAAAGCACGATCGTCCGTCATTTTTTGAGCTATGAGGGTGTTTTTAGTGAATTTCTTGCCAGAGGTGCTGAGGCGGCAGGATGAGAAAGGCAAGTATTCGATTTTTTTATATAGAGATAATAATCGCCAACATGAAACCGTGTGGGTTCGATGCTAGGGAAAACATAGAACTAGTATATTTTTTTTTACTATACTGTACTAGTTTCACGCTGTATCCCTAACGGGGCAGTCAGAGAGAACGGAGCGCCCAACGCTACGGTCTCTAAATACATCTTTCGCCTCGTCACTGTCATCAATCTCTTCATACATGCCCTCCGAGGGGTCCTCATGTTTTTTATGTGACCTTCCTTCAGTTTCTTTGATATCGTGGTTTCGAAGGTCCTCTAGCTCTCTTACCACACACTTTCATCACTCATTCGCTCGGCCTGTTCAAATCAGCTGAGGAAGTTCTTCTTCAGTCTCACCGTGATATCCTCATTAGTACATGCCATTTTGTGTTCGCATTTAACATTTTTAAGCATTATTTTCAAATCAACTTCACTCTGTATCTCGCACACAGCAGGGTAGGCAGAGGAAACCTAGTGTTAAGACATTTTGTTACCCACTTTCTGCCGAATTCTGAAGGCATTGCGTGTTGAGTGGTAGAACTCAACGCCGCGCTTAGCCCCGACACCAGAGCGAAGAAATGGAAATATAAATTTAAGTAAATATCTCATCTCCTCGAGTGGGGATCGAACCCACAACCAGTCGGTTTTACTGTCACACTTCGTGCCACGACTGGCCTCAACATTACATTATTTTTAAGCATAAAAAGCTATAACACAACAAATTTAAAAAAACAGAGTCACCCACTTCCACCCAATTTTCGAGACATTAACTGCCGAAACTCAACGCCGCGCTTTGTTTTTTACTATAGACAGAAAATATATTGTGTAACTCATTTTCTTGAGTAGAAATTGAACCTTCAATCATCACGTTTAGAGGCAGACGTGGTACCACGAATATGTCATCCATCTAGCTATATGTTGACATCATAAACATACAAAAATGTAAGAATCGGTCTATAATAAAACTCTTAGACCAAAGCTCAATCTTTACCAATCTTCACTGTTAAGTTTACTTCTGAGTCCATTTCATCAATAGACCATAAATTCTTATTATATTTGTAACAAGTTTTTCTAAAACGGATCTTATTTTCACTCACTTAAAGCTTAATTTATTTTTATTCTCCGCTGTCCTACCACAGGACCACGGTTATCCGTTATCAAATACTGTCACGTCATAAAACGCGGCCGTCACTTTTATCTACACTCATAGAGTAACCGCGTTTACGATTTGTGATAAGGAAACGAAAAAATGACGCAGGAAAATAGAGACGAGGATAGTTGTTTTTTTTTTAATATATTGTTTGTTAGTTATGGCTTTGTATTTTGTCCTTTTTGTGTAAAAGTTTAAGTAAATCCTTATGTTATTTATATAAAAATTTTTGGCGTATTTCCTCTTGCTGGTAACCTCGCCTTGTTTCATTCGCTTTAGAAAAAACGTTAACCTAAATGGTTAAAATAAACTTTAGACCGGGTCAATATCACTTATGTGTAATTTTACACATATTTGGAACACGTTTCGAACCCCTTGCAGTAGTTTGTGGTCAAAGGTAGACTCGGGTCGGAAAGGACTATTTGAGACCACGCACTGGTTAATGTAAGATTAATCCGGTGAAAGAGATTTATTTGAAATGTGGAAATAACAAAAATAGAATATCCTAAAAACTGAAACTCTTTAAATAACAACGATTTACTTTAAGACCGTTTTGGCGCAGCGGCACAACGTATGATTGTAAACACGATGATTGTGGATTCGATTATCATTTAAAGAAATTTATTAATTTAATTAATATATATTTTTAACTAGATAAAGTGCGGCTTTCAGTTCCGCCACCATTGACCAGCGCGTGGGTAACTCAGTACTTTAACACTTAGTTCCTTTTAGCCTAGCCTACTATTTGCGGGATACAGCGTGAGTATATAAAAATAATTGTATACGTCTATAAAATATAAATTAGGCAAAAATATTATATGATGATAAAATATGAGAAAAATAAATAAAATAAAATAAATATGGTATCATAGAACTGATCTGATGTAACTGCCAAGTTATGTTAATTCATGAGGACATGATTATTCTAAGTACACATTCAGTTTCTTAGATTTCATACAAGATGAGAAGAAGAAGTTATTAGTCGAAATTAAACCAAGCTTTCTATATGTCTTATATGGCGCATTTTACAAAACGAGCCCTTTCATTCGATACCCATATTAGGTGGGTTGTGCAAAAATTCACAATCCATCTTATTGTTTCATATATTCGGCCATTTTGGATTGACAACAATATTGATTAAATGTAATTTTATTGTCATCAGAACTGAAGTCGTAACTTAAATTTCATTTCGAATGGACAACAGTAAGTGGGTGAGGTTGAGTTCGCGAGATGTCACATAAAGTAACTAGTGTGTTACTTTACACGGCAAGTGAAATAAATGTGTTAAAAATGATATCATATTTTTTAGGAAAAGAAATGTAATACAGCAAGTAAAATAAAAAAAAAACATGGTTTGTATAAATGCATATATTATAAATATAATTCTTATCAAACTTATAGACAGAAAAATATTATTTTATCTTATACAGTGTACGATTCGTCACAAAAACTTCAAATGAATATAATCTTTATTATCACTCATATAAATGTTAAATTTCCGAGTAATTTTTTTAATGTTTAATGCTTATGGTATAAATGTATAGCTTATGCTAGGGTTGCGCCAGAGTTGAGAGGTTATCAAATCAGGGTGCTCAAATTGATAATCATTTTAATACACGGTCAAATTTAATTTCAACAACATTTTTTTTCTGCACAATAAGCGGGATTCAGCGAGAAGCTGACAAAGCAGTGTATTCTAGATACGAAATGAAAATTAATTAATAACCAATCGATTTCCCCAAATAAAAATCGAACCAAGCCATCGTGCTCACAGTCAGACGCTGTTCCAC
Source organism: Heliconius charithonia (assembly GCA_030704555.1). Taxonomy (NCBI): domain Eukaryota; kingdom Metazoa; phylum Arthropoda; class Insecta; order Lepidoptera; family Nymphalidae; genus Heliconius; species Heliconius charithonia. The sequence goes on along the minus strand of JALPMF010000100.1, from coordinate 14,490 downwards.
TGCGACAAAACGGCCCTACTGAAAGCTCTTATAAATATACCGGAAAGCTCAAATCAAAACCTCTAAGATCTAATCAACATTACCCGCGGAGTACTCACGAGGAGAGGCGTGCACTCATATTCTATCGGGTTGTTTATATTTGACATCGTTAATTCTACCCTTTAACAGAGAAACTTAAATCTTGAGCTTTCCTAGAATCCCTTTGGCAGTGCTTAAATTTAAATTTAAACTGTAATTATCAAAACATTAGGAATTATATTAAATTAAAATCGAATATAAGTCGTTTGGAGATGGATATTTGGTTATATTTAGGGATTATTATTATTATATCATCATAGAGACATCGTTAGCGCAAGGTAACGAGAGTGTGATTGTAAACGTGACGGTTGTGGGTTTGATTCCCACTCGAAAAGATGATATATTTCATATTTTCATTTTCTCGCTCTGCTAACGAGCCCAAGCTTGGCCGTAAGTTTACGCTACGCAAACACGCAAGAATTCGACAGAAAGTGTCTTAATGAGAACGGAGTGTAGGTTCACCGGTTCTCCTACAACCTACCCTGCGATCTTTATTTAAGCTCAACAAAAACTGTAGCTTAATGTGTTTATTAAAGCCCCTGCGATAAATGACTATGAAATATAAAAAAAATATTTCGAGCTAGAAGTTATTGAGCTTAGTAGGTTTATTAAAACTAATACTTCAGCTTTATAGTGTTAGTATAGATTATAAGAAAATAAGTAACTCATACCCAGAATTGAATTCAACATCTACAGTATTCACAAACACTTTACTTTTCATTTTCTTTATTCACATAACATAAATCTTAATAATAATAGAAAATATTGATAAAGAAAAAAAATGTGAGGACAAAAAAGATTATAGATGTGAAACCGATTATGATGATATTTTTGATTCCAAATAAACTAGTCCTTCCTGTGTGGTTCCATTTTAATTTGGTCCATTTCTGACAATGTTAACCAAAAAGAAATCACATAAGTGTCATATTTGCATTACTCAATCATTATAGAGACATCGTAGCGTAACTCAATATCACGACCTTTATTAATTTGGAAACGACACGATTAGTTAAGTGAGAGTTTGGGTAGATTCTGATTATGGAATCCGGTTGGAGTCGGTTATTTTTAAAACTTATAGGTCCTTTACACTACTTTACTTTTACCACATATTTTTTTTTATCTTTAGCATTTAGTGTTATGACTCTCTGTTATCACCTTCCTCTCTTTCCCCTACTCATACTATGGAAAACACAAGAAAATGAAACGAAAAAATACTTGAATTTTTGGATTTGTTATAAATTAGTAAAAAAACATATGGCATATACGAGCGTTGTCGCCGCGTTGCGTCACTTTTAAACGGGTTTAGCAAACAAACACGTGCTTACTTTAGAGCGTTTAGGAGTTAGCCAAAATACATATTTAAATAAGTGCTATGCTAACTCCTAAACACTAATTATTATATAAAATATATAAACTGCCTACAACATCTTAGATTTAAGGATTAGTAAAAATATTTATATATTATCTTGTTCGTCTTTTGGTAACAATACCAGTGCGGCTTTGAGTTTCGAATGGAGTATGTTAACAATAGGTTTCATCTGCCTTTCTTGCTGTATGCAAAATACAGCGTAATTATCTCGAGTTTATACCCTTGAATCCAATCAATAAATAGCAATATGAAATCGTTAATATTAAATATATCAACCAATCATTTAAAATGAATCGATTTAGCCAGATTAATCGTGTATATTAAGAATTATACATTTTTGGAAACCCGACGTTTTGAACACTTTGCAGTAGTCCGTGGTCACACGTGGTGGTAGACGGAGGGGGCGATATACAGTCAGCTCAAGAATCCAGAGCAGTACGCGAGGCAATTAAGAAATCTTTGGCGGTAGTTTGGTATAATAATTATGTCAACTGACAGACATCACCACGTGTGACCACGGGCTACTGCAAAGTGTTGGAAACGTCGGGTTTCCATGTAATGTAATGTATAAAACCAAATATACGCGATTAATCCGGTTAAAAAAGTTTAATTTAAAATGTGTTATAATCGTAAAAATAAAAGAGCTTATTATCAATCAAGCAATACTAAGAGGAAGCACTGTGGTAGGAGCTTTTACGTAAATTACAATACTTGCGTAATACAAATTTAAGGCTTATGTGATTTTCTTGTGGATACCATCGTCAGAAATGGTCCAAATTAAATTGAGACCATCAAATCCAGTCAAAAGTTCTGAGGTAACAAACATAAAAAAAAACAGTCGAATTTGTAACCTCCTGACAAAAGTCAGTTAAAAAATACATGGGTAAGTCCATAGTAGCACAGCGTCAAAGAATCTGACTGTGAGCACCATGGTGGCGCCATTATTATGTATTATTTTGTTTCCCTGCTCTGGTAAGAAGCCTTATGTCGCGACATTGCATGTTGAGTGACTAAATTTAAATAAACGTTTTATGTTGTTACCAGGGCCAGGAAAAAAAATCCCGAATGCGAATCGAAACTCACAACGGTCACTTTTACAGTTAAACACTGTGCCACGGTGCCACGACGAAAACAATATATAAATAAATAACAAAAACAGTTTACTTGAGCAGCCCTGCGCTGTTTTAAAGAAGCCGCGAGATTACGCGCCGACGCGCAGTCCCTCGCGCCACGCTGAGATTTGCGCTTTATTTTAACAAAAAGAAAATAGTTTTTATTATCTATAAAAAATTGTTTAGATAATTATTTAGGCGTGTCGCCGGTGGATTGCTTTTCTAAACAGTAGGTTTGCTTTTTTTTATTTTTCTTCTACGTATAGATCGCGTCACATGAAGTAGGATAAGACTAGCGAGCCTATTACCGCAATGTGTTCAATAGGAAATAAAAACATTTTGATTATTAATTCTTTTAAGTGCGCTTTTTATAATGTCATTTGATCGCATGTGTTTCGAGGCAATAATTTGTTTCCCCATAAATTCCAGAAAAAAAAAATTATTACATTTGAACCCGTTACCAATTCCAGTAATATTTAGTTCTACGACATGTCTTTTTTAATATTTTTTAAGTATATGTATAAATTTCGTCGTCGTCTCACTGTAAACGCGTACCTTTTATTTTTGCCTTTACAACCACGTTACTATACATATATTGGGGCGTTATCCCGTAACTCAGGCCATGTCTTTCCATTCAAAGTCGATTCAGTAATAAATATTGAATGTTTAACCCTCCAAGTAGATATCGACGCTAATAAGGTCAAGTTTCATTTCGAGATATCAATAAGAATTAATTGGTCTAGACTTAAACAATCTGTTTTGATTCCGCAATCTGATCGAAAGTCCATTTTAGTTGGTAATATTTGACATATAATGTTTTGAGGACGTAGTGAAAGAAAAGAATATTTCATCCTCTACTTTTCGCCCAAATTTTGAGACATTGTTTATTCAGTGATGAAACTCAACGCTTATGACATAGCAATGTCATAACCAATAAAATGTACATAAAATTTCTCATATCACGATATGAACCGAATCTACGACAGGTGCGCTTAGGAGATAGTCGCTGTGCAATGACGCGCCATCTGTAGTTAATAATCAAGATAATTTTGTTTGGAAAAATAAAAGATAAGATTTTTAATTAAGTAAACAAACCACTTGGTTTTTTCTCTGTGTGACGTCACTTTGAATTAATATGAGAAATTTCAGCGTTCTATGAAGCGTAGTTTCGGCTGTGCATTGTCTTTCAGTAACTCTGTAACGAAATAGTTGTAGTTATATATATATATATCAATACAAGAAATAGGCATACAGTTATTATAGATTAATTTATAAGTTTAATACCAGCACTTGAATGAAGATAGTTTTCAATATTATTTATACAACGATATAATGATTCTTGCGTAACTAAGAGCGGGGTCGGTGGAAAACACGTAAACACATTTTATTTGTCAATAACATTTATAGAAATAATTAAGAAAGATAGAAATCGGCGCCATTAGAAACACGATAATTAAAGGTTTATTCCAATGTTTTTATTTATTCAGATTGGCCGTTGGTTATTATATAAAATTAATTTAATAGATATTTCATCGTTCGGATCAAACCGAATCATCGAACTTATCTTTAGCTGTATCCCCCTTTTTTAAATATTGCTAACGAATTGTTTTATGATGTTACTAAATATTTATATAAATTAGTGTTAAATATTAACCCAAATAATGGCGTTCAATTAGACCCAAGTAAAAAAAATAATAATTTTATTAAAAATAGGAATAATTATTTAAAATATATGCTTAATTTTAAACGTCAAATGTCGTCAATTTTCCACCAGTTCACCAAAATTAATGCCTTACACCTGAAAACGATCAATTTAAAACAGACTAGACCGAGTTCAATTCATTCCCAAGGCGTGTTATCAGTTATAGACATTAATTTTATTAATTTCATTTGGCAATAACCTTTAACACACAAATCTCTTTTCACAACTCATTTAAATCGTAATAATATAGAACATTCTCTGATGTTTTCTGGCATCTTATTGTAAAAGCGTATACATTGTCCTATAAAAGAACTATGGATTCGATTCAATTGAGTTGCAGATGCGCTAAGTATGCCTATTTCTTGTATTGATATTACGTGCATCACCAGTTTTGGTAAAATCATTATTATTTTTTTGACATATATTCATAACGTTTTCAAGAATGAATTGAGATGCAACTAACTGTCAATGAGCCTGAGTTTATTGGTACGGCCTACCAAAATTGACTTAATATCAAATGTATTACTCCCAAGTTGCATGCCGTAGGACATAATAATATGAAAGTAGCTAAAGTAAACAAGACGAGCCGTTTCCGCGTCAGTTAATAGTCAGATTTTTTTAAACGCAAAAGCTGCTGAGTTAAGTCCATCTCCACTGTAATTTGGAATAAATGGTGATCCCGAAAAATACTGTAAAACCGATAGCATCTACGGATTTACCGTACATAAAAAAGTATAAAAGGTCCAGGCTTCATCATCAGAATAACTTCACTAAGAGCTACAAGTACTAACAAATGTGCTCGCTATAAATTATATGAACCTAAACTTTACTTGTACCCTTAGCAGTATTCCACTATTGAGGTACTAGTTTCATCATCAGACCATTTCGGGGATGCCATATTATTAAACCATCCTCGAAGCTACGTATACTTGAAAAGTTTATCAATGACACATTTTTAGACACGTGGGTCCTACTCAGTTTATTAGATTTTATTATATAGTTATAAGTCAACATAATAATTAAATGTTTGTTATAATTATGGACCAATAGGCTATCAGATCTATATATCTTAAATAAGAATTAAAATTCAAAACCAGTCGTGGCACAGGGGCACAAAAAAATAAATAACAAAAACTTAGATTTAGATTTTTTTATCGTTTATTTATCATTTTCTTAGTGGCCGAACGACCAATGGACGCTGAAGCAAGTGTCTCGTATACCGAGACGGCAGACAACAAAAACGGCAACTCCAAAATACTGCAGCGACTTGAAACAGTGCCAGACATAAAGAGAGACACGTCGGGAATTACTACACAGTATATTGCTACTGGTATAGGTAAGTTAAGTGTATATTGCTATTTTTATTTATATTCGCAGGCCGCGATGGTTGTGGGTTCGATTATCTCAGGTGAATGAATATCAGGAATTGAAAAGTTACTCTGCCTTCTATGTTAGAAAAAGCGTGAAGCTTATTTTTCTTTATTTATATCGCTAAGCATATATGAAGATATGCATATGCAAGGCCGGCAACGCACCTGCGGTGTTGCACGTGGCTGTGGGCGGCGGTAATCACTTACCATCAGGTGACCCGAACGCTAGTTTGCCTTGTCCTCTTCCATAAAAAAAATATCATCATTAAACACCGCAGATACTCTTATGTGGACGTAGAGTTAGTAAAAAACTACGTTACTATTCATTGTCATTGTCGTCGAATTTATATTCAATCAATGAAATAGTAAATTATAATTATCAATTGTTCAGTATTTACTAAATATTAAACACTCCGTTCCCGACGCTGACCAATTTTCAAGAAATTGGTTGTTGTGCGGAATTCAACGCTGTATTTTGTTGTGTTAAAAAATCGAGAAAATGAAAATAGTCATCCAGTAGGAATCGAATGTACAACCACCGTACTTATAGTATGTCGGTGCGCCACGACAGACTTACATAAATTCTTTTACAATGGTTTTTGATATATTTATAGTTATCGTTCTCTTTTTTCTTTCGTTCTTTACGGAACCCTTGTAGAATCACTTGTTGCTTCTTTCTAAAGAAAACTCTGAAAAGTCGAAATTAATAGGTACCTCATAGAATAAACTTAAATTACCAGCTTTTACGCCAGCAAATTTAAGTTTGTCAACTTTTATAAGTTATACTTTCCGTTGAACTAAATCCTGACTTGGTACGGAGCCCTCGGTAGGCGAGTTCACTTCACATTTGAATAGTTTTATTTCATGGATAAAAAAAATAAGCTTTACACAAAAATATTTATATCTGTATGTATTCTTTATTACAGTAAATTTAGGCGCTTTCGCAGCGGGGATGTGCGTGGCGTGGTCGTCACCCGCTATACCTTTACTGACATCTGAAGATGAGGTAAGAAAGCAGTATTTTATACTAAGATTCAAAATTCAATTAAAATTTTAAAACGGAATCAATGCCGTATATTTAGTACATTATATTTTCTTAATATTTTAATTCCTTCAGTCTGGCACCCAAGCAAAAAGTACGGCGTTGAGCCCGGCCAACCCAACACGCAATGCTTTGGAAAACTCATCGGAAAGTGGGGAACGGAGGATCTTAACACTATGTTCCCTCTGGCTACCCTGCTGTCTGTGGGATAAAGCCTAAGGCTGATTATTATTATTTTTGGAAATGCGGCATGTTAAACACTTAGCAGTAGTCCACGGACACACTTTGTGAGGGTGGTGTAAGTGAGGTGGCATTCTTCTCGGTGTAAATAAGAGATTAATGTTTTTAAATTAAATAAATTAAATTAGCTTCACGCTATTTACCGCTTACGGCAGGGTAGGCAGAGGGCACCTACTGTTAAGACACCCCATTGCCCACTTTCCTCTTTAATTTTAGAGACATTGCGTATTTAGTTTTGTTTATCAAGAATTTTATTTTACAATATGACGCTTCGCCATACAATTCGTAAAAGTGACAAAATGGAATAACTATCTACTAAAACCTTAACACTATATACGAAAGACGATTAAAGATAAGCTAGTTAGTTATCATACAAAAATGGTCCATATAAGTCCATAAACCAACAACTCCGGTATCCCCAAGACAAAGATTACTTAAGGAGTTGACGAATTCTAAGTAAAGCGCGTGTACTTAAGCTTTCGAACTTTGCTAAATTAAATTAGTCTCACACTATTGGAGAGTGAATTTTGGTCTTGTTTTCTATTTTTGGGTAAAAATTTTCGACTTCCATATTAGGTGCCTATATACATATAATAATCTGTATATTTGGTTTATTGTAAAATAAAAAATATTCGACTTAGAGGGCAGTTGTGGCGCAAGGGCACAAGTGACTGTAAACGCGGTAGGGTGTGGCTCTGGTGTCGAGGTAATGCGCGGCGTTGATTTCCACCACTTAAGTGAGGGCGGAGAGTCTACATACGACTTGCTATATGCGAGACACAGGCACGTACAAAGTAGAAAGAGGAGAATAAAGCATTCTATTACTAAGTTGTCACTGCCTAGTGTCTACACAGTATAATAATAAAATGCAGTAGTTACCTAAACTAACAACTTGAATGTAAATTGCAGCAATATTTGAATCATATAAGTGCACATAATATGATGATAAAATTATAAAACACACACTCCTCAGCCATATTGTATTCCATTACAAGAAATATCGTCAATTATATATAAACTGCTCACAAAAGTTAAAGTTACAACTTCAGCAAGAACTTCAGGAACTTCAATGAAACCAAGAAGTACTTAAACATTCAAAGCTCATTATTGTAATGAAATTTGTAAGAGAAATATTTTGTTTATTTCTACATTATATTATAACTTTGTTAGCGGTTAGAAAGTTAGGTTAGATTTGTAAGTGCTCCTTTAAGATAAGTTTAACATTCTTAGAATAATAATACTACTACCCTCTGCCCACGGCGTCGTCCCCGTGGTGAAATGGATAAAACTAAAAGTTGTGTATGACTCATGACAAATTGACCTAGTGTTAAGATACTGTTCCAATTAAGCCACTTTCGTCTTCTACTTTCCGCCAAATTCTCGCATTGCGTTTTATAGGAGCAAAGCTCCCTGAAGAGGGGATCAAACCTATAACTTGTTGCGTTTACGATCGCAAACTTGTGCCACTGCGCCACAGCGGCCTCAACAAATTCATGTTTAGAGAGAGTATTAGATATTTTTAACCGTCTTCGAAAGAGAAAGTTTTGAGTTTGATATTGATGTTAGTGACAATGTTGGATTTGGATAATATTAGAATATGATCTATAAAGGATCTCAGTACGCGTACTAAATTTATTAGGTGCCAAGCGTTCCTGAGATAAACGCTTTTGACACAGACAGACAGACAGACGAAACAATGTGATCTTATAAGGGTTCATTTTTTCCTTAAAAGTCATTATAATTTTCTCGGGCTTAGTCAGTCATAGTGTAGTGTAGTGTCACTGCCACTGTACAATATGAAAATGTTTGATGTAAGTTGACTAAAAAGGTTATTTTTCTTTCCTAAGTTTGGAATAGCACTTTAAAAATATGAATTACGTCTAATTCAGTCGCATAAAGCGGAGCTGAGTATTAATTGAGTTTGCTCTCTGACAAATTATAATGTTATAATAGAAACAAAATAGTATACAAGAAAGTAAAATGTACTGTCTAGTACCTGGAATTTCACTGAAGCGAGCTTAAGCGTGGGTGGGAGCTAGATGGCAGATAAAAATTCTAGGAGATAAAAAATTTACTTATCTTAATTTTCATTTTCGTAATATTATTATGTATTACATATATTTTTCGTCAAATGTTCGAGACATTGTTTTGTTATCGGCTGGCGCCGCTCAACAACGCACTTTATCTATCAGACAAGAGAAACAAAAATATTTTAATTTAAAAATCACCCCGAATACCCATCTAACCCATAATCTTCACATTTACGCGGCCTTCATAAGGACTCGGCCATGGGGGACTGTCCCAGTGACCTTGCGGGGGCCGCTAGTTACAATTAAAGACGATTGAAGTTCTCAAGAACCTCAATGACATTTTTGAAATTTTTTCTATCGCCGCCCACACCTATATGGTACTGTTTGGTGCGATAACCTACCGTATATAAATACGTATTAACGCACTTACATACGTATGGATTTGATAGAGAAACTTGTTCCTTTCAGTACCACAAGTAACAGCGAAGCCTTCATTTTATTTTATTTCCTTTCCAAAAAAAAATATCCAAAAATCTTAACGCGTAATCCTAAAAAATATCTAAACTGAGAAAAAAAGAATTATGACAAAAACAAAAAAATATTAAAAAGCTCTTAACTCTTGCCTTTACCTTTAAACACAAATTAAGCCAAGATCCAGAGAGAAAGAGGCCAGTCGTGGCGCAGCGGCACAAAGTGTGACTGTAAACCGACTGGTTGTGGGTTCGATCCCCACTCGAGGAGATGAAATATTTACTTAAATTTATATTTCCATTTTCTTCGCTCTGGTGTCGAGGCTAAGCGCGGCGTTGAGTTCTGCCACTCAACACGCAATGCCTCCAGATTTCGGCAGAAAGTGGGGAACGAAGTGTCTAAAAACACTAGGTTCCCTCTGCCTGTGTGCGGAATACAGCGTGAAGCTGATTTATTTTTTTTATTTTTTAAGCCAAGATGAACAGCGCAAACTCAATTTAAATAGCAGGTGTAACACAAATGCGTAGTATACTAGTACCTACTGGTTCCAGAAGTTAAATTAAATGTATAATAACTGCGTAATCCGTGATGTAATATAAGTTGCGTGATCGCAGGTGACGAGCGTCCTTTGTAAATAAACCCATTGTGCGGTCGCCCTTCGTTAGGAATGTTAGGGTTGCTACTTTTTTATTATATTATTTTACTATCTATTTAAATACATAAAACTTATCCGTTACTGTCTGGTTGACCGACCTCCTATCACCATATTTCCTAAATCTATTATGTAATTTGCATAAGGAGAGAATTTCTCAAATTCACGAGTGAAACATCGAAATTTTTCACGCAAATGAAATTGTGGTTTACAACTAGCAAACATGTAGGCACGCGCCAGCGTGTCCAGCCTAGTTAAAAAGCTGGAAACGCGCAACGTGTATTTTACACGGACCATTGTTTATATCAAAAAACATAAAAAAGAAGCAAATTTTAAAAATAACAATGAATTAATGATTAATAGTAATATTTTTTTACAGAAAATAAAGATTATCAGAACCATAAATATGAAATGAGAGATAGAATGGGGGAATGGGTAAATTCTGTGTTCATAGTGTAGTAGTGTATTCTGCAATATAATAATTGCCATAGTGCGGATTTTTCTCTAAATTCCTTATACGTTCCGTCTCCCTCCAATTTCGTTGGCTACTTCCGTCGCACTAGTGACGACCGTTAACTAAATCTAGTTGCCTCACCGCATTAACCAACAAATTGATAAAATAATCGATTTAGGAATCTTCCATGGGTACAATGACATGGATTACAGAGTACTATCTTGGCATTTTCAACATTCTTTCCTTCAGCAATGTCAGGGTGCATTTGGCAGTAACTACCATAGGATAATTGGCAGGCATGTTGAAGTTGAGGTCTTGCTATTCTTCCAGTTTCCTCTTCATTCAACTCCACGAAACCAGATGCCGCACTATTATCTGTTAAAAGGTTTAATTTTTTATCTGTTGAGTATAAGAGGCAGCCCTTAACGCGTAACCATAGAATAATATTCGCACGAAAACTTAACCAAAGTTTTGCCATTTTCCAGCGAGAACCCTTTAACTTTGCCTGCATTGTATACTTCGATTTTTATCCGACTATGTCGATAACTAAGTTGTGTATTCGATTCATTCGTTCGCGTGTAATGTAAGACTCATTTTCCCTTTCTGGCAATAATTTAGAGAATTCTTTTCTTCACCCCTAATCGTACGGATTTATTTTAGAGAATTTAAATTATCATAGCTTTTAGAGAGTAAGGCAAGGCGAGATTAAGTGAATCGAGCTTTATGATGCGGCGCTGAACCGCGCCGAAAAGACCATTCTTGGTTATTGAATATGATATTGTCAAGTGATGTAACTATATTATACTCAAAAATGGTACTTTAGCTTGTGCCAATGTTTCGATACCTTTTTCACAAAAATATAGCTCGGTCACAAGTTGACGCCAGTCGTGGCAGAAGAAGTGGTAGTTGGTATTTTTTTTCAAAGTAGTAAATGAACATATCGTGTTAATTTATTTACACATAATGCTGTCCTTTGTTCTTTTAATTTTTTAGACTTTTATTTTTATTTTCAATAGATTTCAGTATCTTTTCTGTCTGTAGGTCTGGTTCATATTCAATTTTAACTTCAGTTTCATATTTTGGTTTAAAATTTGATACTATTATTGAATTTGGTTTAATATATTTCTATCGATTCAAATTCAATTGGTTCAGATTTTATTATGGAATTTAATTCTATTTTTGAGAAAGTTAAGTTTTGTTGTAGTTTTAGTGTTTCTGTAGATGCACGTTCACTTAATATATTTAAACTTTATTGCTCTTGTGTTTTGAAAGCATCTATTTTCTTTATCACATTATGGCATAAATGGCAAATCATATTATTTGTCTCTATCTTTAATTCCGTCAATTTTTCTAAAAGCATAACATGTTTGCAATTTATTAATTGAATGAGCGATATATTTTTCTTTAAACAACAAATGCACAAGTCATTTTGAGTTGCTTTACTTTTATTTTTGTTTAAATTGTAATTTGTAGACAAAGTAATGTAAGAATTCTGTAATTTTTCAATATTCTTATTGAAAATATAGTTCTAACAAGCAGATTCACGTCTCCATTACTCATACAAATATCAAGATGATTAAATCATTTTTTTGCTGTTCTAGATACAAACCCGATCATCTGAAGTTATATCAGGAATCAATGGAACACATCCTAGGATAATTGTAAGTTACATGACTGCTAAGACTGTTTTTATCTTTATATATATGAATATGTAACGAATTAGATATTGTAAGCGGCGTTGAGTTACGTCTCATAACATAAAAATGAATCCGGGCGGCAGAGAAAACAAGTGCCTTAACACTGGGTTTCCTCTGTCCACTACCACATGCTAAGCAGAAAAAAGCTGCAGTATAAAATATTAGTTATAAATTTATAATTAAACTAATAATTCAAGTTAAACTAAATGTTTGCATCGAGGGTAAACTCGTAGGTCACATCTAAGTACTGTGCAAGTTCATAGGTCGCGCGCCGCCCGCCCCGGGTAATCCTGGCAAAGTAATTTGATGTTAGAAAATTGACTTATTAAATGAAGATGTACGATGTTTTTCTTTAAAATATTCCAAATTGTTCGCAGAAGTATGTTTAGTGAACTTTGTTTACTTTAGAACTTAATAGCTTAATTAGAAATGGGCGTGCTAGTAGTAAGTTCATTTTAAACTTAATATGGTTGAGGTCGTCGTGGCGCAGCAGCAATGCGTCTGACTGTTGATAGCTGTGGGTTCGATTCCCACTTAGAGGAATTATTTATTATAATTTACCTCGGTACCAGAGCAAGGAAATTAAAATATTAAATATATCATTCCCCGAGTGGAAATAGAATCCACAACGGTCGCGTTTACAGTCCCATGTTTGTGCCCCTGCGCCACGAAGGTCCCAAATATAAAATAATAATTAACATAATTTTATTTAAATGCGAGAAAAAAAATTGAGCGTCTGAAGTCGAACTTTTAATTAATTTTGAAATTAAATAGTACAATCGAATATTAGTCTTAAATTATTCTCAACAAGGTGAACAGGCTCTTAATAGTGGATGCATTTTATAACTTCTATAAAATAATTGTGTTTGGTCTACAGAATGTTTTGTAAATAAAATTAAATATACAAACTGAAGCTAGCTCTTTTAGTAGAAAGGTGAAATTTAAAAACGTTTATTGATCCCTAAAACTTGTGTTCTTACATTATTTTGTTAATAAATTTTGAAAGATGACTAGTATTTTAATTAGAGATCGCTAACTAATCAACAATTAGTAAATAGAAGCGGCCGTGGCGCAAAGGTGCAACGTTTGCCTGTATAAATGCGACGGCTGTAGGTTAAATTGCCGCTTTGGGGAATGAATTATATTTATTACCACGCTCTAGTAAAAAGACAAAGCGCAGCGTTTAATTCCGCCACTCAACAAGCAATGTCTCGAAAATTAAGGGAGTCGGTAGTAAACAAAGTGTATTAACTGGTTCCATGTGCCTACTTTGCTACACACGGGGTACGTCGTGAAGCATTTATTTTTCAACAGTTCAAAATTTAAATATTTTTTAATGATAATATACACATATTTAATGATAATGTTACGCCTTATGATCGAATAGAATACCCAGTCGCGGTTAGGGGCACACTATGTACCACTTCACTACGACTGTCTTTGATAGTATAAATTAATAGTATTTAAATTTCATTCTAAAATTCGTATTATAAGCAATATTTTCGTACTATTTGTAGCTTAGTGATTCAGAAGCATCGTGGGTTGCGTCTCTTCTATGTCTGGGTGCGTTGTGGGGCGCGGTCCCCGCTGGCCTCATATCAGAACACTTTGGCAGAAAGAAAACATTGCTCTATCTTGCCTTACCACTACTTGTATCATGGATTTTAGTGGCGTCCAGGTATGTTTTTGTTTCTTTTTTATTAGCTTCACGCTTCTACACTTCACTTCACGGAATATTGCGTGTCAAGTGGCGAAACCCAACGCCACACTTTGTCTCTACCTTTGTTACCACATTTTCTCTTTGTTTGTTGTTAGGCCGACAAACATGAAATAATTTCTACTGCACCATTTTTTATTGTACTGAGCTAAAAGTATGTCTAGTTATAATATTAATTTAAATAGGAATAATGCCGTTGTGGTATAGTAGCACAGATTTCGATTGTAAACACGATACTTGTGGGTGCAATTCCTCCTCAAGAAAATGATTATATTGAAAGTATTTTAATATTTAAATTTCCTCGATCTGGAGTTCTGCCACTCGACATAAATATCTTTAAAATTGGACGAAAAGTAAACGCTTTATCTTAACAATAGTTTCCTTGGCTCCCCTCTCGTATGGGAAAGCGCTTAGGCTACTTTATTCAAGAATTTAAATTAATATAACTTAAGAAGTTATTTCCCAAATACTACCACTAAGTCCAAATTAGAACGCGACATATAAAAGTAAAATAAAAAAGCAAATAAAATTAACCAGTTAATCATAAATTTTCATT
>JALPMF010000101.1:0-17918 GCA_030704555.1 Heliconius charithonia | reverse complement strand
CCTAACCTAACCTAACCTAACCTAACCTAACCTAACCTAACCTAACCTAACCTAACCTAACCTAACCTAACCTAACCTAACCTAACCTAACCTAACCTAACCTAACCTAACCTAACCTAACCTAACCTAACCTAACCTAACCTAACCTAACCTAACCTAACCTAACCTAACCTAACCTAACCTAACCTAACCTAACCTAACCTAACCTAACCTAACCTAACCTAACCTAACCTAACCTAACCTAACCTAACCTAACCTAACCTAACCTAACCTAACCTAACCTAACCTAACCTAACCTAACCTAACCTAACCTAACCTAACCTAACCTAACCTAACCTAACCTAACCTAACCTAACCTAACCTAACCTAACCTAACCTAACCTAACCTAACCTAACCTAACCTAACCTAACCTAACCTAACCTAACCTAACCTAACCTAACCTAACCTAACCTAACCTAACCTAACCTAACCTAACCTAACCTAACCTAACCTAACCTAACCTAACCTAACCTAACCTAACCTAACCTAACCTAACCTAACCTAACCTAACCTAACCTAACCTAACCTAACCTAACCTAACCTAACCTAACCTAACCTAACCTAACCTAACCTAACCTAACCTAACCTAACCTAACCTAACCTAACCTAACCTAACCTAACCTAACCTAACCTAACCTAACCTAACCTAACCTAACCTAACCTAACCTAACCTAACCTAACCTAACCTAACCTAACCTAACCTAACCTAACCTAACCTAACCTAACCTAACCTAACCTAACCTAACCTAACCTAACCTAACCTAACCTAACCTAACCTAACCTAACCTAACCTAACCTAACCTAACCTAACCTAACCTAACCTAACCTAACCTAACCTAACCTAACCTAACCTAACCTAACCTAACCTAACCTAACCTAACCTAACCTAACCTAACCTAACCTAACCTAACCTAACCTAACCTAACCTAACCTAACCTAACCTAACCTAACCTAACCTAACCTAACCTAACCTAACCTAACCTAACCTAACCTAACCTAACCTAACCTAACCTAACCTAACCTAACCTAACCTAACCTAACCTAACCTAACCTAACCTAACCTAACCTAACCTAACCTAACCTAACCTAACCTAACCTAACCTAACCTAACCTAACCTAACCTAACCTAACCTAACCTAACCTAACCTAACCTAACCTAACCTAACCTAACCTAACCTAACCTAACCTAACCTAACCTAACCTAACCTAACCTAACCTAACCTAACCTAACCTAACCTAACCTAACCTAACCTAACCTAACCTAACCTAACCTAACCTAACCTAACCTAACCTAACCTAACCTAACCTAACCTAACCTAACCTAACCTAACCTAACCTAACCTAACCTAACCTAACCTAACCTAACCTAACCTAACCTAACCTAACCTAACCTAACCTAACCTAACCTAACCTAACCTAACCTAACCTAACCTAACCTAACCTAACCTAACCTAACCTAACCTAACCTAACCTAACCTAACCTAACCTAACCTAACCTAACCTAACCTAACCTAACCTAACCTAACCTAACCTAACCTAACCTAACCTAACCTAACCTAACCTAACCTAACCTAACCTAACCTAACCTAACCTAACCTAACCTAACCTAACCTAACCTAACCTAACCTAACCTAACCTAACCTAACCTAACCTAACCTAACCTAACCTAACCTAACCTAACCTAACCTAACCTAACCTAACCTAACCTAACCTAACCTAACCTAACCTAACCTAACCTAACCTAACCTAACCTAACCCATACAAAACCAAATTTTTAAAACTAATTATTTTATTCCAAATTTTATATATATACTAGATCTAAGTGAAATAACACTATTTACACAAATTTTAGGCTATTTACAAAATTCTGAAACACTGAAAAACACTTAGAAAAATTTTTAATAAATACAATAGAAAATATTTATTTGAACCACTTACCTTCGTTTGATTTTTGACTTCTTGGTATCGTGTCGTAGGGTCTTCCGCGCCGTACCATTCTAAATTTTTTCGAAATTTTTGAACAAATTTTTGCGCCACTTTTGACGCAAAAACACCTGAAAATTTGGTTTTTTGGACATTTTACCTGCACCTCCTCACCGATTCCCGCGGGTTATACGTCGTCTGGTAGGCCTTTCGAAGCCCGAGCGTTGGACACCAGTTTCGCTGAAATCCGTTCAGTAGAAACTGAAAAAAAGGCCCTCCCCCCCACCCTTTACTCACAGGCTAGGTGGACAGGAGTCGATCCGGGAAAAATATTTTATGACTTTTGGGCTTTTTATAGCTCCTTATTGAGCGCCCGCACTGTTTCGGGTTACAGAGACACTCGGCGGCTTTTTACACCGCCGTTTGACAAAAATAAAACGTTGGTACACAATACCAAAAATATTTTATACACTTTTACAAATATTCTAATAATTTTTACGCTGACTTTTGGGTTGCTGGAGTACATACTTATATATTCTCTTTTTATATATTATATATTATTTTAAAATTTTACACATTGACACGGTAGGCCTAGAGAAGAAAATTAGATTCTTATTTGAAAAATCTTCTAGTTCTTCTCACCATACTTTACACTATATTTTTCTTCTTATATCTTCCACTTCAGCAATCCATTGCAATTTGATTGACATCTGAGTGGCTCTTTACACCACTCAGAGTACGGACTCGTCCCTCCTTTTTAAAGAGAATGCTCCGCACACCGGCAAGAGGCAGCGCTCGGTACCTGGACCTCTCGGGAACCCCGGAGGAGGTGGGCTTCCTGGAGGACTCGCCGGTCCGGGCGCCTGAAACCCCACCAAGACCCCAAAGCTCCCAAGCCACTCCGCCCCGCCCTCAGAAAAGTAGGATCAATGCCCAAGACGGCCGGCCGGTCAGGAGGGCCGAAGCGTCGGCTAGCCCGTCGACCTGCCGGAGCAGGCTGGCCGAGGCCAAGGCCTGCCTGACCAAAGCCAAGTACCACTTGGGTATATCGCGGAACTTAAAGACCTGCATCAAGACGGAAGTTACAAACGCGATTGAGCGTTTGTACCAACTCGTAAAGGAGGCGGAAATGGGAAACAGTGAAGGCGAAGAAAACAGCAAAGAAAGGATAGAGAAGGAGAAAGAGGAACCTAGGACTGAAAAGGAAGAGGAGTTATTGAGGAAATTGGACGAGCACGCAGTTTTGATTAAAAGGAATGGGGAGAAAATGGATGAACTAAAGCAAGCTATGGAAAAACAGAAGGAAACACTCGAGAAGACCACATACGCGAGTGTGGCGGCTGGTGAAACCAGAAGGCCAAGCCCACAGCCTGCCGCACTGCACTCGGTTGTGGTCTCCTCGAAGAATGTCATACACACGGGGGAAGACGTGCTCGCCCAAATAAGGGAAGTTGTAAACGCCAAAGAGGGATGGGTCAGGGTGGAAAGAATAAGAAAGGCAAAGGATCAGAAGGTCATACTGGGATGCAGCTCCGAAGAGGAGCGGGAAAAGGTAAAGGAAAGATTGAGGACGGCGAGTGACAGGCTGACTGTGGAGGAGGTTAAGAACAAGGACCCGATTCTGATCCTCTGGGACGTCCTCGCGTTTAACACAGACGCTGATATTACGGGCGCCCTGAGAAAGCAGAATCGGGGCCTTTTTGACGACATCTCGGATGGCGACTTTCGTGCCGAGGTGAAGTTTCGTCGGAAGGCGCGGAACCCTCTGACAGGCCATGTGGTCATGAGGGTGTCCCCCAAGGTGTGGAACCGAGCTGTTGCGGCGGGGGCGCTGCACATCGACCTGCAAAAAGTCAGAGTGGCTGATTACTCACCACTCGTGCAGTGCTCCCTCTGCCTGGGCTACGGGCACGGTAGGCGGTTCTGTAAAGGAACCACGCCGAAGTGCAGCCACTGTGGGGGCCCCCACATGAAGTCCGAGTGCGAAGGCTGGCTCGGAGGCGCACCACCATCGTGTTGCAACTGCGCTGACGCAAAGGCGGAAAACGCGGACCACAATGCGTTCAGCGCAGAATGCCCAGTTCGACGAAAGTGGGATGCGCTGGCTAGAGCCAGCATAGCATACTGCTAAGGGCGCCACCCTCGCAATTCTTGGTGCCACTTCTACCTTGGCTCTAAGCCGCGGCCGACGAGAGGAGCAAAATGGCGGGAAGCAATATAAAGTTGATCCCACATTTTCCGGATGCAAAGGGCCCTTAATGGAAAAGAGTACCCACAGAAACTGGCTCACGCCAAAAAACAGTTGCTTCGAAGGATCCCTCTATGATCAGAGGAGGATATTATTTGCAGGTTTCATAAAGAAATTGGTAAAAATATTTTCGCTGGACGTAGAGGGAGCCTGCGAAGGCGTAAGTTTGGCCAAAGCGGAAAAGCTCTGTTTGAGGAAAAATTGTTTTGTTGTGGCGTCAGAAGCAGGTCCCCGTTTGGTCGTTTTGTTTCCGCTTATTTTGTCTAAATTTCGTTTATTTGTTCGTCCTTGTCTATTGTCCTTTTTGTTAATTCTGTCATTAAATTTATCGAGCTGTCATGGTGTTAGAAACAAGTCGCTACTCATTTTAACGCTCTGTTCCGTTCTTTACTTCGCCTTAATTTGTTCAGTCGCCCTTTTTGTCGTTCGTCGACTTGTCGTTCTAAAAGAAATATGCCCATCTGTTTTCTTCTGTCGTTCTTGTCGTGTGCATAATCGCTGTAATTTTAAGTGTCAAAAAATTTCGAGAATTCTGGTAATAAAATGGAAAATTTAGAAAAATTAGTCAAAATTAAACTTGAAATCATCTTTATTCTAACCCAAATTCTAAACAAATAAATAAATAACACAATCGATACAAAAAGTCTCTGATTATGTCAGAGGGACGAGTCGTAAAGCGCAAAGCTTTACATTAAAAAAAAAAAAAAAAAAAAAAAAAAAAAAACCTAACCTAACCTAACCTAACCTAACCCACAAATCGAATTTTTCAAAACCAAATTTTTTATTCTAAATTTATTCTATATACAAGATTTAAGTGTTTTGACACTATTTACACAAATTTTGACCTATTTACAAAATCCAAATTACTGAAAAACACTTAGAAAATTTTCGGCTAATTACAATAGAAAAATATTTATTTGAACCACTTACCCTCATTCGATCGTTGACTTCTTGGTATCGTGTCGTAGGGTCTTCCGCGCCGTACCATTCTAAATTTTTTCGAAATTTTTTTGCTGAAATTTAGCGCCACTTTTGACGCAAAAACACCTGAAAAGTTCGGTTTTTTGGACATTTTACCTGCACCTCCTCACCGATTCCCGCGGGTTCTACGTCGTCTGAAAGGCCTTTCGAAGCCCGAGCGTTTGACACCGGTTTCGCTGAAATCCGTTCAGTAGAAACTGAAAAACTGGCCCGCCCCCCCACCCTATACTCACAGGCCAGGTAAAGAAGACTGATTTGGCGGAAATTTTTTGCCGTTAAAAAGTTTTTAAAATAAGTTATTGAGTCTGCGCTGGTGCAGGAAAACCTGTAAAAATATACATTTAAATTTACTATAGATTTAGACGGTCAGTGGCTTTTTACACCACTGACAAATTTTTGTAGGATAAGACAAAAATAGTTTCGCAAAGAAATTCTTTTATTAATTTTAACAATATATACTGTTATATAAATAAATACAAGACGTCTTTTAAAATCTGTGGGAGTAAAAACTATATATATTTTCTATTTTATATATTATATACATTTTTAACCTTTGACTCGGTAGGCCGAGAGGGGAAGATCAGATTTTTGTCGAAAAACCTTTTAGTTCCCCTCACCCCCCACAAATATTATTCTTCTTTCTTCTTTACTCCTTGCAGTATTTTAAATTGTTGATTTAAGTATACATTGACTTCTGGGTGGCCCTATACACCACTCAGAGTATTTGACGAGTCCCTCTGACCAAAATGTTTCGCACACCGGCGAAGGGTAGCGCTCGGATCCTGGACCTCTCGGGAACCCCGGAGGAGGTGGGTTTCCTGGAGGACTCGCCGATCCGCACGCCGGAGGACCAGCAGCGACCCCCCAATTCCCCGACCGCTCTATCCCGCCCCCGCAAAAACAAGACCCATGCCCAAGAGGGTAGGTCGGTCACGACGGTCGAGGCGTCGGCTGGCCTGTCTACTTACGGAAGCAGGACGGCCGAGGCCAAGGCCTGTCTGACGAAGGCCAAATACCACTTGGGCATATCACGTAACCTAAAAACGTGCATAAAAGCAGAGGTTACGAACGCGATAGAGCGGCTGTACCAGCTCGTGAAGGAAGCAGAAGAGGAAAGGAATGAAGAAGGAAACAGCAGTAGAAAGGAAAAGAGAGAGGAAGAGAAGACGGAGCAGAGAATGGAAATGGAAGAGGTTTTAATGAGAAAACTGGATGAACATGCGGGGTTAATTCGAAGGAACGAGGAAAGAATGGACGAGCTGAGACAGGCTTTAGAAAAGCAAAGGGAATCAATCGAGAAGACTACTTACGCGAGTGTGGCGGCAAGCGAAACCAAAAGGGTCAGCCCACAGCCAACCGCACTACACTCGGTAGTGGTCTCCTCGAGAGACGTGATAGACACGGGGGAGGACGTGTTAGAAAAAATAAGAGAGGTCGTGGACGCAAAGGAGGGATGGGTGAAGGTGGAGAGGGTCAGGAAGGCAAAGGACCAGAAAGTGGTGATTGGATGCAGTACGGCGGCCGAGAGAGAGAAGGTTAAGGAGAGGCTGAAACTGGCGAACGACCGGCTGACCTTCGAGGAGGTCAAGAACAAAGACCCGCTTCTGATCCTCAGGGACGTCTTAGCGTATAACTCTGACGAGGATATCTTGGGCGCCCTGAGGAAGCAGAACCGGGATTTGTTCGACGGCATTCCCGAGGAGGACATCCGGTTGGAAGTCAAGTTCCGCCGAAAGGCCAGAAATCTGCAGACCAAGCACGTCATCATGAGGGTGTCCCCCAGAGTGTGGAGTAGAGCGGTTGAGGCGGGAGCGCTGTACATCGACCTTCAAAAAGTCAGAGTGGCCGATTTCTCGCCACTCGTACAGTGCTCTCTCTGCCTGGGCTATGGACACGGGAGGCGGTTTTGTAAAGAAACCGCCCCCAGGTGCAGCCACTGTGGGGGACCCCACATGAGGACGGAGTGCGAAGGCTGGCTCGGCGGCGCACCACCGTCGTGTTGCAACTGCGCTGACGCAAAGGCGGAAAAGGCCGATCACAATGCGTTCAGCGCAGACTGCCCGATCCGACGCAAGTGGGATGCACTTGCAAGGGCCAGCATAGCCTACTGCTGAGGGCGCCTCCGTTGACTCCACCAACGCCGGAAGCACGACCAGGTTCGACACGGAGACCGACGATAAAACTGGAACTATAGAACTTAAAAGTATAAATATAATAGATAAAATTGATAAAAAACTTAAAACTTGTAAAACAATAAAAAAGATAGGTAAAAACTTAAATTTGGTTAAAATGAACAAAAGCCCTGAAACGGAACCAAGTGTCGGTATCCAAGTTAAATCCTTGTATCCGTCATTTGCCCCGCCAAAGGTCATCGTGAAAATTAGTAGCCTGAGTGGATACCCAAAATCCAAGGCCTCAGGAGTGATGCGTCGAAGACTCCCCCCAGGGCCGGACGAAAGTATCGTAGAAGGCTTTGTTAAGAAACCCGATGCAATATTTTCGTGGACATGGAGGGAGTCATCGAAGACATTAGTGGCCGATGTTTGGAGCCGTGTCTTTTCTTAGTTTTTAACATCCCTGTAGAAATTTTCAGTCGTCACTTAGTAAAAATCCAAATTAAAATAGTCCCAAGTTGTTGTATCGTGTAGTTTGTCTTTTGTGCGTTTTTCTTGTAAATAAATTCCAAGTTGTTATTTCTGTTGTCGTGTTGTCTGTTGCAAACTAGCCTCTTATCACTCGTAGTCCTCGCGAAACCTGAAAAAAAAAAAAAAAAAACTAAAGTTTACTTCCTTATAGAAATATGCTAAAAATGTCTTTATTATAAAAGTTTAAAACCTATATCTCTTAGGAGAACTCTTTTCATAAAATTTAAAAATTAAAATCAAAGTTACAAAAAGTCTCTGATCATGTCAGAGGGACGCGCTGTAAAGCTCAAGCTTTACATTTAAAAAAAAAAAAAAAAAAAAAAAAACCTAACCTAACCTAACCTAAACCTAAACCTAAACCTAAACCTAAACCTAAACCTAAACCTAAACCTAAACCTAAACCTAAACCTAAACCTAAACCTAAACCTAAACCTAAACCTAAACCTAAACCTAAACCTAAACCTAAACCTAAACCTAAACCTAAACCTAAACCTAAACCTAAACCTAAACCTAAACCTAAACCTAAACCTAAACCTAAACCTAAACCTAAACCTAAACCTAAACCTAAACCTAAACCTAAACCTAAACCTAAACCTAAACCTAAACCTAAACCTAAACCTAAACCTAAACCTAAACCTAAACCTAAACCTAAACCTAAACCTAAACCTAAACCTAAACCTAAACCTAAACCTAAACCTAAACCTAAACCTAAACCTAAACCTAAACCTAAACCTAAACCTAAACCTAAACCTAAACCTAAACCTAAACCTAAACCTAAACCTAAACCTAAACCTAAACCTAAACCTAAACCTAAACCTAAACCTAAACCTAAACCTAAACCTAAACCTAAACCTAAACCTAAACCTAAACCTAAACCTAAACCTAAACCTAAACCTAAACCTAAACCTAAACCTAAACCTAAACCTAAACCTAAACCTAAACCTAAACCTAAACCTAAACCTAAACCTAAACCTAAACCTAAACCTAAACCTAAACCTAAACCTAAACCTAAACCTAAACCTAAACCTAAACCTAAACCAAGCCTTTTCAGAGAAAAAAAAATACTTTTACCGGGTTCCATAATCCAAACCTTACCTTTGATATTTTTAAATCGGTTGACGTGTTATTGAGTTATTCATGCATTGTCGCTCACACATTCAAAATGAAAATTTAATATTTAATGTGGTTTTTAAGGAATTGTCAGGGTACGGATCTAATAAAATAAGAAAAACACCTACTTTCAAATAAAAAATAAATCGCAAAAGGCGTAAAAAAAAGAAAAAGAAAAAAAAAAAAAAACTACATCATCTAGAAAAAGTGCTAATTGATATATTTTGTAAAAAAAAAAAAACAATAAGATTTTTCTTTTTTTGAGTAACAGATTTACGTTCAATACGTTTTTGCTTTTAATATAATATAATATATTATTTTATTATTTATATTTTATTTAAATTTACATGTTGTTTATAATTTATTTACTTTTTTTTTATCTAAATATTTTTTATCTATATCTATATTAATAATATAATTCTTATTTATAAATTTTTTATGTTTTTCACTGCCATCTAGTGGCACAACATGGTAGTTGTTAGCAGGAATTCGTTATCTACTTTGCTACAACGATTCTTCGTATAGTGTTACCGACAAGGACAAGATGGCGTCATGTAGTTATTATTGGGTGTCAATAATCGGAGTTGACACTTAAGTACAAATAAAAGTTTTCGTTCATTTCATTTTATTTACGTCAGTGATATATACATTGTTTATTAGTTAATATTTTTTAGAAATTGATAAACTAGGTTGTTAAAAATATTTACACCAAAACAACAATGTGACAACTTTAATTATAACTGAAAGTCATATGTAAACATATGTTCATACCTCAAGTTATGTAAAAACTGTGAAAAATATCTATGTTTTGTTAATATTTAACACTACAACTACTAATTATCTTACTTCTGTAATGTAATGGGTACAGAACCAGATACAATACACGTTGAAACTTTTTAAATATTTTAAATGAAGTTATGGAAAGTGTGGAAAATGATGGTAAGCAATTTTTAAACTCAATTTTTCCTTGATATTATTAATTTTATTATTATTTTTCACTCATAATATAAAATATAAAGTCAGGAATTATATAAATCCTTCTTTGGCTATCTTAATTTACTTGATTTTTTTGAATGAATGCCTACTTATTATAATTTATAGTACTGTAAGGCTTTTAACAACAAATTTCTTCATTTTCTTAGTGTTCATTTCTTTACTATTATTAAATATACTTAGTTACCAACCTACACTGGATAAAATATCTTATTTAATGTATAATTTAATTTTTATTTTCTATTTCCAGAAATTCACAGTTTATTACAAGTATCAAATGCTAGCATGATGGGACATTTTCAGATATTTTAAGAAACATACTAATATTAGAGTATCTTAGGTATGACTTCTGAGTAAAGGTATAATTTTTTTAAGTTCTTTTTGCCTGAATTGGACTTACTTCAATGAAAAATTTAAGATATGAAATATTTTAAAGGATATCACATCTTAATTATTTTACTAGTCTATTAGAAGACAATATTCAAGAACATCTAACATTTCCTTGTATTATATATTATATAATGAGGAAAAACTATATATCTTTAATACATACAATGTGGTATATACGGTATGATGACATTAGAATTTAAAAAATCCAAAATAAATTATTGAAAAACCTATTTAGACATGTATAAATTTATTTATTAGAATAAAATTAATCTGTTTTCAGGTTTCTCAATGTAAATAAGTGTTACAATAATATTAATAATA
This sequence comes from Heliconius charithonia, assembly GCA_030704555.1. Classification (NCBI taxonomy): domain Eukaryota; kingdom Metazoa; phylum Arthropoda; class Insecta; order Lepidoptera; family Nymphalidae; genus Heliconius; species Heliconius charithonia. The sequence goes on along the minus strand of JALPMF010000101.1, from coordinate 7,267 downwards.
AATAAATAAATATAGCAGAGAAAAACTTAAACTTGCACTTGGTATTCTTTATTCACTACTTGTTATTATTTCAATTATTGATTTGTATGTTAATATTGTATTTCATTAAATATTTAATTATTGAATTTAAATGTTTGTACTTTTACATTTTAAATAAAGGATCAAAATTTTAATTTAATTATGATTTATTGAATAATGATTGTCAATAATGTCAAATAATTGTTAATTTTAAATATTGTTTTTTATATTCTGTTATATTTTTGTAAAACTCTTTAATTTAGTTTTCAGTTTCAGTACAAAAAAATATTTTTTGTACTGAAACTAAAAATATTTCTGTTCTCCAACTCGCTCTTAAATTAATTTGTCCACAAATAATAATCATATTGTATACTTTTTAAAATGTGTTTTCATATTTTACATCTCGAAATAAACGTTCAAGCTATCGGTCTTTTATTTAACTACAACCTACAACAATAACATGTCAAACAACTAGCGACATCTGTAGAACTCTTTAGTCTTTGGAAATTGTCTCTATTGAGATAGGTTATAGAATGATTAAAAAAGTTGTCTATGCTATATAGAGGGCTACGCACTATTTTGCTAGTGATATTTATATATCTTTGCAAGTTCCAGTAGTCATTTGCATATGGAAATAATAAACGAGCAGCGTCACGTTCCAAATGTTGTATTTAATTACTTGTTCAGCAAATTGTTCATATGCATAGTATAGGAAATAAAATTATTCTATACAGTGCTGCTAAGTAGTACTTTTTATATTGTAATGAATCTACTCAATTTACAAATTAAAGTGCCATTATTTAAATTAATTTGATTATATCATACTCTCTTAATGTACTAAAATTAGTATACGATAATAAATAGAAAAATTACATATAGTTTTGTTAGTGCTGTTAAATATATTTCAAAGATTTGTGAGTTAATATTTAGAAAAAAAAACAACGAATTTATTTACTCATAAGAAAAAAACCATGAAAAATTCATTGCATGACTTGCATTGTATTAAACAATTATCACTAAATTGTCATTATTACATGAAAGAAATAAAATAACATAAATATTTAAATTATACATATTTCATTTAAAAAAAAATGTAACAGAACATATATTAAACATATTTTTATAATTTATTTTATTCATTTTACTAAAAAATGTATTTATAAATGAAGTTGATATCAAATCAAATATAATTCTTAATATTAACTGATAATAAAAATATAATCAGTTAATATTAAGAATTATATTTGAAAAAAAATAAAAAAACATCAAATAAATAAATATTATTTAAAAATAAATATCAGAACAAATATTTAAATTATAAAGTAATAAGATCTACAAACAAAATATTACTTCTCTTATACAATTAAACAATAATTTCACTCAATCACTAAAAGATTCAGAGTATCGCACACAGGAGCCGGAGATCCAGCCAGAGCCAGAGGTCGGTGATTAGTTCGTTTCTGGACTGGAGATGTTTTTTTTGAAAGGGCTACACTGCTGTTTACTTGCACTGGTCTTTACAGCGTCACCCACAGAACCACAGAACACATATACCCAAAGGGAAATGAATGTTCACTTCATACAAAAAAATGGGGGACAAAACGACACAGCTGCCATCTATCGTGTGCCCACCAAAAACAATATTTAAAATATGAGCAGTAAATTAAAATTTTTTCTAATATTTGGATAATAAATCGATTCTTATTCAAAGCCAGAATGAATTTTAACAAAAATACTTTCAAAAGATTTTGAAGGCGTGAATCATTTCTGGTATAATAATAATACAAGATAAATGCAGAAATAAAACAAATAATCACTTTATATTTTTTATTGCTTATAAACATTTGTTACAGTTATATTTATACAAATAGTATTCTTGCAAATCAAATAAAATAGTGATAAAGACTATATTATTGCAGCAAGACAAACTTGCCCTCTTATGTTAGAAACAATAATTAACATTTGTAAGTTAAATAGATTGTAATCTGTAAAATAATCATAATTTATATTTATTTATTTATTAAGTTATAACATTGTAGGCAGTTACATTCTGGAAATTTGACCGAGACTACAAATAAAGAAAGAACAAAATCATTGCTGTTTACTATTCTATTTTAATTAAGTGTTGGGTTGTAATGTTGATTTTTTGATGATAATTATAGATATAATAGAGATAATGATAAAAATTATGAAGTAAGTATTATGAACTTAATAGTGTTGGTCAAATTAAAACTAATATAATTATGCTACTACTTATTTTTTAATATATCTATATTCCTTTTTAACAATTTCTGCTATTTAAAAAATTTTAATTTTAATAAAATTTGCATTTATTGCCAAGGCTCTTTAATAAAAATCCACAGACATATTTACATGTAAAACAAACCTTGACCGTGACTTAGAACTTAGCAAGATTCACTTCCATTGTCTGCTTGGCATTTTAATTTGGGTGCAAAAACAAAATTTCCATCACCAGTCTTTTTCGAAGACATGTTCTATATTTTTAATTTGGCTCGACCTGGATGGATAGCCTGAATAACTGGAAACCAGCCAAACTTGAGATCAGCCATATTGCAGGGGCACAAAGAGTGACTGTAAAAACTACTAGGTTGTGGTTCGATCCTCATTTCAAGGGAAAAAAATATTTATTTCAATTTATATTTCCATTTCTTCACTCTGGTTCTTCAATGCCTCCACATTTCGGTACAAAGTGAGGAATGGAGTGCATTAACACTAAGTTGACTCTGCGTATCCTGCTGCAGTATACAGTGTGAAGATGATTTAATTTTATTTATATAGAAACTTGTACTCTTAACTGGACTATACATTACAAGACAAAATAAAATATTACCTTTTCCTTCAACATTGTTTGAAGTAATATTTGTATTGCATTTTATTTTATATTTAAAAACAATTTTCTGAACGATTTCAGTAAGAGAGGTAAATCAAATATTGTAATATATATTGACTCCACCCATATTACAAATTGTAGCTGCAATATTTAAGCCATTTCAAACATTTTTGTTGAACCTGGAAATAAAAATAAAATAATAAATAAAACAACTATTTTCACAAATCTTTACAAATAAGGCTTTAAGTTAATAGTCAGTTAGTTAACGATTACAAACCGGTGTAAATTGGTAGGACCAGGATAAGGAAACCTATAAAATTTTATTTATTAACAAATAATAAAATGCAATAGAAATTCGAATATTAAATAACAGTTTGCGTCACCGAAAAGAACAGTAGGTTAGCCAGGCTCTACAATATTATTAAATTCAGAAGTATATGGATTATGTAGAGTTAAGACCATTATAGATATTTTTTTTTATTTTGTAGCATTATATTTACATTAGTTCGCCAATTGACGTTCAGAGGTCGCTTTGGAATTGAATATTTCAACTAACGTCAATAGATGTCGCTACCGATTTAAACATGGGCAGTAATATTAAATTTATTTATTAACTTTACATATTTATAATAATAGTTAATTTAAATATTATATTTTTACCACAAATAAATTAATATAATACTCGTAAAGTAATCAATTCTTCACTATCTGTGCTAGTTTACTCCGAATGACTGTACTCTATGGTACTCTATAGTCTATTTATACGGTAGTTTCAAATTCAAAATGTCTATTGATGCTGTTGTTATACTTGTTGGTATCAAATTATCAATTCAATTACGTTATTTTTGTAATAGTTAATGCATTTTTCCGTTGAATTGAGCTCAGATTCCTCCGGTAAATTCATTTTACTATTATTGTTACAACTGTATATGGGATAATTTGTGCTGTACAAAATTGTGTGTCTTGGAAGGATAAGATTCTTTGTCTTTAGACAAAAAACGCTTTGTTCGTGTGCGCAAGGAGAGTTGAGGTATTGTTGATTCTAATAATAAATACGTATATGGTGTATAATTGTACATGATTATTCATATAGTTAAAAATATCAATACAAAAAGCAAAACACGTAATATATGTATGTTCTGTGGCTTATCTGCCTTAGAGTTTATCTCAAATTATTATATGTAACACAAATTAAGAAAATAATAAATGGGTAAGCAAATAACTCTATTTTCTATTTATCGGACGTAGAATTTTCTACCTTTAGTATTTTCAAGGTCCGAAACAAGCACGTAGTAATAGTAATTTTTTACATTTACTATTTATATCTTTGTATTTAATAATAATAACTCTATGTGTGGCTGTTATTATTTGGATTTATTTTACAGTTGCGATGAAAGTTTCTATGCTTACCTCAATGTTTGAACAAAAAAAAAACCTGATGATAAACAATTATAAAATAAGAAATCAAAATACGGAGTAACTTTGAGTTTACTGTAAAATATATATTAGAGCAATAAGTAAAAAAATAGATTTTATGCAGGACATATAAATATTTTGTATAAAATCAATTCTTTGTTAAAAAAACATTCAATATATTAATTTCAGATCTTCAAATATTGATGGACAAGAGAAAAGGACATTCTACAAATATTTTCAGTTATGTTATGGAAAGTCAAGAAAAAGTAAGTATAAAATCATATTACATTAATAGAAATAACTTATGTACTATATATTTTTAAACAGACAATTGTAAAGTAAGCTGTAAAGTGTTCCTCCTTAAAATATTGATAAAATTAACAAATATTTATTAAGATTTTTTCAGTTTTCTGTTATACAGTTGACAATAATACCTTGTTATATCTAATGTAGTTAAAATAATTTTGCTGGCATTTTGTTGTTCCAGAGTAAATTGTCCATATTTTTTTTAAAGTCAATTAATTTATTTGTTCATAATATGTTTTAATTGAGTAATAAACAAGTAAAATTTTAAACAATCACTAGTTTACAAATATTACTAGCAATTAAATCTAAATAAAGCCTATCTTTATGTTTAATCTATATATATCTAATAATAAAATGTTAATTAAGCTTTATTATTTTTATTTTTTAGTTGAGCTGCTCATTAAATAACAAGGGTGTGAAAATATATAAATAATAACAAGATGGAAAAGAGATATTGCTTTACAGTAAAAGAAAAAATAGCTCTTTTGTCCATTTTTAAACATAGTCCAAAGGCCTACATTTTTTTAGATTCATATTTATTTAATTTAATTCATAAAAGCTTAAGCCTGGATTCAATAAAAATATTTTTTCCCTAATTAAAGAAAACATTGGATAGTATGAAATTATTGTGATAAATTATGTGTATTACTTTTTGATGAAGTTTCTTTGAAAGTCAGTGTAGCTCTCTTGATAGAGAGAAAAGATAAAAATATTGACTGTATAATTCGATAATGAACCAAATTAATAGAACAATAGTAAAACTATTAAAGATTGTTCATTGTTCATGAAGAACTTGTAATAATCATTTTTTATAGTCAATTTATGTAATACTATGCTGAATGAAAATAATAAATATATATCACATACATATCTATCTACTGTAGTAGTAAGAATCCCATATGAAATACCATTTTTAATCATGTAAAATTTAAATGATTAACATTTTACTACCATCATTTTCAGATAAGGGAATTTTACCTCCAGAATACAAAGAACAAGTAAAACTCAAATTTTTCCACCCACATTCAAGTCGGTGCACAACAAAACATGGACGGAAGCAAAAAATATATTTAATTCGAAGAAATTTTTGTAAAGCAGTAGAAATGTAAAATCTGTCCTCATTGTGTCAAATTGGGTGTAGACACCGAATGGAATTGAAATATTATTAAAAAAATTAAGGGTTGAGTACAATAGAAACTCAGTGTGGCTGCGACGCCTAAACCAAGATCCTCTTGAATTTTTATTTGGCACAGTAATTTGCTTACCCATTTATTATTTTCTTACTTAATATATATATAATAATAATAATCAAAATTTGTGTTACATATAATAATTTGAGATAAACTCTAAGGCAGAAAAGCCACAGAACATACATATATTACGTGTTTTGCTTTTTGTATTGATATTTTTAACTATATGAATAATCATGTACAATTATACACCATATACGTATTTATTATTAGAATCAACAATACCTCAACTCTCCTTGCGCACACGAACAAAGCGTTTTTTGTCTAAAGACAAAGAATCTTATCCTTCCAAGACACACAATTTTGTACAGCACAAATTATCCCATATACAGTTATAACGATAATAGTAAAATGAATTTACCGGAGGAATCTGAGCTCAATTCAACGGAAAAACGCATTAACTATTACAAAAATAACGTAATTGAATTGATAATTTGATACCAACAAGTATAACAACAGCATCAATAGATATTTTAAATTTGAAACTACCATATAAATAGACTACAGAGTACAGTAATTCGGAGTAAACTAGCACAGATAGTGAAGAATTGATTACTTTACGAGCCTTATATTAATTTATTTGTGGTAAAAATATATATTTAAAATTAACTATTATTATAAATATGTAAAGTTAATAAATAAATTTAATATTACTGCCCATGTTTAAATTGGTAGCGACATCTATTGACATTAATTGAAATGTTCAATTCCAAAGCGACCTCTGAACGTCAATTGGCGAACTTATGTAAATATAATGCTACAAAATAAAAAAAATATCTATAATGGTCTTCTGAATTTAATAATATTATACGTCAAAAGTTTCCAGTCTCGTTGTACTAAGATCGTACTAGAGCCTGATAGAGACCAATCTTCGGCATCAAAAGCGGTAACACGGATCAACGCCATCTATACGTCAGTTGTTAAACTATTCGTACTTATTTTGTTATACATGTCGTTGAAGAAAATTAAAAAATAAAATACATCTCCATTTTATCGATTTTATTGAATCACACATTTATACTTAATACATATAATATAATAATAGATTTTATATAATATAATTTGTAGGCAAACTGAGATGTGATCTTAACATACTGTTACATATAAGTGATACAAAAATCTTTTACAAGTTTTTACACCAGGAAGATATTCTTTTGAATACTGCTCAATTTTCTATAATATCAAATTATAGGAGTAATTAAAAAAAAACTTAATATTATTTGACAATATTCTTCTGTGATTTAGTAATGTCGCAACCTGTTTGCTTTTTATATTAAATTAAAATTTATCGAACTTATTATTTTGTCATCATCAAATAACATATAAAAGTATATATTTCTTAAATCAGCTTTTAAAACATTTGTTGAATTTCTTTGCATTCGTTTGAAATTTATAACTATTATTGTCAATTTGCTTTCTTCCAGCC
>JALPMF010000102.1:25000-27500 GCA_030704555.1 Heliconius charithonia | reverse complement strand
GTGGGTATTTGTAATTTTAAATCAGTAGGGAGGAAACAACTTGTTCTATTGATTCTAGTATTTTCTACGGTCTGCACTTCTAATATTTTTAAATGGAGAGGGGTCTGGTTGGCTAGTGCTATGGCTGCTACGGTTGAGATAGTTCTAAAACCCTTGATTTCGCGTATGGCGAATCCTCTTTGAAATGAATTTAATTTATTTACTACGGTTTTGTATTTAACTGCATTACCCCAGATACCTGCTGCGTACGTGATTATGGGCTGAACAACCTGCCTGTAAATGATAGATATGTTTTCGCTATGTATTCCCCATGTTGGAGCGGTGAAAATGCAAAGTTTCTTATATATATTTTGAGCTTTATTTATAGCATGATTAACATGCTTTATGAAATTTAATTTACTGTCTATTATTACACCCAAAACTTTTATTTCTGATTGATGTTTAATTAATGTGTCGTTGAACTTAATGACGGCTTTTTTGGCTTTTTTAGAGAAGGAAATTAGTTGTGTTTTATCAGAACCGAAATTAAGCTTTACATTTTCACCCCAGTCTGTTATTATTTTTATAGCACTATTTGTAGCTACTTGTAAGCTATCTAAACTATTTGACTCGACTATGAGAAGTACGTCATCCGCAAATGCCTGTATGTGGCAGCCCTCTGGAAGGTCACATTCCAAAAGCTCGTCCAATATGATGTTCCAGAAGACTGGACCACACACAGAGCCCTGTATGCATCCTCGTGACATGGCTTTGGACGCGGTAGAGTCTGCAAAGTTGATGGTAACCAATCTATTGTGTAAATAATTTTTGATAAGATTATATGTGTTTTTAGGGCATTTAATGTGTAACAATCTTTTGAGTAGCGCTGGCCACCAAGCGTTATCAAAAGCTGCTTTTATATCTAAAGAGACTGCGAGAACAAGATTTTTATTTTTAATTGCAAGTTTGATTTTATCTATAGCCGAATGTAGGGCATCGACTGTGGACTTTTGTGCTTTGAAACCGTATTGACGTGGATTATCTAAATTGTTTTTGTACATATGATAGTTTAACCTGTTTACTATTAACTTTTCCAAGATTTTACCAAAAATATTTAGCAGTCCAATTGGCCTGTAAGAGGCGACGTCATCATATTTGACTTTATTAGGTTTTGGAATCGCAATTACGTGGGCTATTTTCCAGATGTCTGGAAAATATGAGATCTCGAGACATCTATTATATAGTTTGATTACCAAAACAGGACACACATTAAAGGCAGCGTGGCAAATGTCGGATGTGAGATGGTCAGGACCAGGCGCTTTTTTAGGGCTCATAGATTTGAATGCGTTGTTAACTTCGTCTATTGTAAATTGTAAGTCGTCGGGAGTGTCGTGTGGAATATTTATATGACTTCTAGTTACGGAGTGTTGAGAAAGTTTATCAGGGGTGTCATCGGGGAAAAAAGTGCTTAATAGGAGATTGGCTGTGTCTTTACTAGATTTAGTGTGAACCCCGTTCGAAGATAAAGTGGAAGGTGGTTTGTATTTTACAGTTGATTTTAAAAGCCTATTAGTGACCGCCCACACATCCTCTTTGCCCTGCCGGCTACAAAAATCTCTAAAATTTTCTCTTGACGCGTTGCTTATGGCATTGGCGTATTTATTTTTAATTTCTTCGCGTTCTTTTAAAACGTTGGCAATCGGTTTTTTACTTTTAACTAAATCTTGAATGCGATGATGCATGTGGATGACTTGTAATTTAAGCGACTGGAGTTCTTCATTCCACCAAGGAACAAAGGACTCCATTCGCTTTTTCTTCGTAAATAATGAGTCACAAGTGGTTTGTATTATCTCAGTAAATTTTCTGGTAAAATCATCTATTTCTATTGTTGAAGCATTTTCTAAGTTTTTTACTAACATATTAGGTTAGGTTAGGTTAGGTTAGGTTAGGTTAGGTTAGGTTAGGTTAGGTTAGGTTAGGTTAGGTTAGGTTAGGTTAGGTTAGGTTAGGTTAGGTTAGGTTAGGTTAGGTTAGGTTAGGTTAGGTTAGGTTAGGTTAGGTTAGGTTAGGTTAGGTTAGGTTAGGTTAGGTTAGGTTAGGTTAGGTTAGGTTAGGTTAGGTTAGGTTAGGTTAGGTTAGGTTAGGTTAGGTTAGGTTAGGTTAGGTTAGGTTAGGTTAGGTTAGGTTAGGTTAGGTTAGGTTAGGTTAGGTTAGGTTAGGTTAGGTTAGGTTAGGTTAGGTTAGGTTAGGTTAGGTTAGGTTAGGTTAGGTTAGGTTAGGTTAGGTTAGGTTAGGTTAGGTTAGGTTAGGTTAGGTTAGGTTAGGTTAGGTTAGGTTAGGTTAGGTTAGGTTAGGTTAGGTTAGGTTAGGTTAGGTTAGGTTAGGTTAGGTTAGGTTAGGTTAGGTTAGGTTAGGTTAGGTTAGGTTAGGTTAGGTTAGGTTAGGTTAGGTTAGGTTAGGTTAGGTTAGGTTAGGTTAGGTTAGGTTAGGTTAGGTTAGGTTAGGTTAGGTTAGGTTAGGT
>JALPMF010000102.1:15000-22500 GCA_030704555.1 Heliconius charithonia | reverse complement strand
CGCCCTTAGCAGTATGCTATGCTGGCTCTAGCCAGCGCATCCCACTTTCGTCGAACTGGGCATTCTGCGCTGAACGCATTGTGGTCCGCGTTTTCCGCCTTTGCGTCAGCGCAGTTGCAACACGATGGTGGTGCGCCTCCGAGCCAGCCTTCGCACTCGGACTTCATGTGGGGGCCCCCACAGTGGCTGCACTTCGGCGTGGTTCCTTTACAGAACCGCCTACCGTGCCCGTAGCCCAGGCAGAGGGAGCACTGCACGAGTGGTGAGTAATCAGCCACTCTGACTTTTTGCAGGTCGATGTGCAGCGCCCCCGCCGCAACAGCTCGGTTCCACACCTTGGGGGACACCCTCATGACCACATGGCCTGTCAGAGGGTTCCGCGCCTTCCGACGAAACTTCACCTCGGCACGAAAGTCGCCATCCGAGATGTCGTCAAAAAGGCCCCGATTCTGCTTTCTCAGGGCGCCCGTAATATCAGCGTCTGTGTTAAACGCGAGGACGTCCCAGAGGATCAGAATCGGGTCCTTGTTCTTAACCTCCTCCACAGTCAGCCTGTCACTCGCCGTCCTCAATCTTTCCTTTACCTTTTCCCGCTCCTCTTCGGAGCTGCATCCCAGTATGACCTTCTGATCCTTTGCCTTTCTTATTCTTTCCACCCTGACCCATCCCTCTTTGGCGTTTACAACTTCCCTTATTTGGGCGAGCACGTCTTCCCCCGTGTGTATGACATTCTTCGAGGAGACCACAACCGAGTGCAGTGCGGCAGGCTGTGGGCTTGGCCTTCTGGTTTCACCAGCCGCCACACTCGCGTATGTGGTCTTCTCGAGTGTTTCCTTCTGTTTTTCCATAGCTTGCTTTAGTTCATCCATTTTCTCCCCATTCCTTTTAATCAAAACTGCGTGCTCGTCCAATTTCCTCAATAACTCCTCTTCCTTTTCAGTCCTAGGTTCCTCTTTCTCCTTCTCTATCCTTTCTTTGCTGTTTTCTTCGCCTTCACTGTTTCCCATTTCCGCCTCCTTTACGAGTTGGTACAAACGCTCAATCGCGTTTGTAACTTCCGTCTTGATGCAGGTCTTTAAGTTCCGCGATATACCCAAGTGGTACTTGGCTTTGGTCAGGCAGGCCTTGGCCTCGGCCAGCCTGCTCCGGCAGGTCGACGGGCTAGCCGACGCTTCGGCCCTCCTGACCGGCCGGCCGTCTTGGGCATTGATCCTACTTTTCTGAGGGCGGGGCGGAGTGGCTTGGGAGCTTTGGGGTCTTGGTGGGGTTTCAGGCGCCCGGACCGGCGAGTCCTCCAGGAAGCCCACCTCCTCCGGGGTTCCCGAGAGGTCCAGGTACCGAGCGCTGCCTCTTGCCGGTGTGCGGAGCATTCTCTTTAAAAAGGAGGGACGAGTCCGTACTCTGAGTGGTGTAAAGAGCCACTCAGATGTCAATCAAATTACAATGGATTGCTGAAGTGGAAGATATAAGAAGAAAAATATAGTGTAAAGTATGGTGAGAAGAACTAGAAGATTTTTCAAATAAGAATCTAATTTTCTTCTCTAGGCCTACCGTGTCAATGTGTAAAATTTTAAAATAATATATAATATATAAAAAGAGAATATATAAGTATGTACTCCAGCAACCCAAAAGTCAGCGTAAAAATTATTAGAATATTTGTAAAAGTGTATAAAATATTTTTGGTATTGTGTACCAACGTTTTATTTTTGTCAAACGGCGGTGTAAAAAGCCGCCGAGTGTCTCTGTAACCCGAAACAGTGCGGGCGCTCAATAAGGAGCTATAAAAAGCCCAAAAGTCATAAAATATTTTTCCCGGATCGACTCCTGTCCACCTAGCCTGTGAGTAAAGGGTGGGGGGGAGGGCCTTTTTTTCAGTTTCTACTGAACGGATTTCAGCGAAACTGGTGTCCAACGCTCGGGCTTCGAAAGGCCCACCAGACGACGTATAACCCGCGGGAATCGGTGAGGAGGCGCAGGTAAAATGTCCAAAAAACCAAATTTTCAGGTGTTTTTGCGTCAAAAGTGGCGCAAAAATTTGTTCAAAAATTTCGAAAAAATTTAGAATGGTACGGCGCGGAAGACCCTACGACACGATACCAAGAAGTCAAAAATCAAACGAAGGTAAGTGGTTCAAATAAAATATTTTCTATTGTATTTATTAAAAATTTTTCTAAGTGTTTTTCAGTGTTTCAGAATTTTGTAAATAGCCTAAAATTTGTGTAAATAGTGTTATTTCACTTAGATCTAGTATATATATAAAATTTGGAATAAAATAATTAGTTTTAAAAATTTGGTTTTGTATGGAGACTTTCTAAGTCGTCAGAGCTTAGGTGGATTTCTAATATAAAAAGTAGGTATAGTCAATTTTTTCAGTTTCTACTGAACGGATTTCAGCGAAACTGGCGTCCAACGCTCGGGCTTCGAAAGGCCCACCAGACGACGTATAACCCGCGGGAATCGGTGAGGAGGCGCAGGTAAAATGTCCAAAAAACCAAATTTTCAGGTGTTTTTGCGTCAAAAGTGGCGCAAAAATTTGTTCAAAAATTTCGAAAAAATTTAGAATGGTACGGCGCGGAAGACCCTACGACACGATACCAAGAAGTCAAAAATCAAACGAAGGTAAGTGGTTCAAATAAAATATTTTCTATTGTATTTATTAAAAATTTTTCTAAGTGTTTTTCAGTGTTTCAGAATTTTGTAAATAGCCTAAAATTTGTGTAAATAGTGTTATTTCACTTAGATCTAGTATATATATAAAATTTGGAATAAAATAATTAGTTTTAAAAATTTGGTTTTGTATGGGGTTAGGTTAGGTTAGGTTAGGTTAGGTTAGGTTAGGTTAGGTTAGGTTAGGTTAGGTTAGGTTAGGTTAGGTTAGGTTAGGTTAGGTTAGGTTAGGTTAGGTTAGGTTAGGTTAGGTTAGGTTAGGTTAGGTTAGGTTAGGTTAGGTTAGGTTAGGTTAGGTTAGGTTAGGTTAGGTTAGGTTAGGTTAGGTTAGGTTAGGTTAGGTTAGGTTAGGTTAGGTTAGGTTAGGTTAGGTTAGGTTAGGTTAGGTTAGGTTAGGTTAGGTTAGGTTAGGTTAGGTTAGGTTAGGTTAGGTTAGGTTAGGTTAGGTTAGGTTAGGTTAGGTTAGGTTAGGTTAGGTTAGGTTAGGTTAGGTTAGGTTAGGTTAGGTTAGGTTAGGTTAGGTTAGGTTAGGTTAGGTTAGGTTAGGTTAGGTTAGGTTAGGTTAGGTTAGGTTAGGTTAGGTTAGGTTAGGTTAGGTTAGGTTAGGTTAGGTTAGGTTAGGTTAGGTTAGGTTAGGTTAGGTTAGGTTAGGTTAGGTTAGGTTAGGTTAGGTTAGGTTAGGTTAGGTTAGGTTAGGTTAGGTTAGGTTAGGTTAGGTTAGGTTAGGTTAGGTTAGGTTAGGTTAGGTTAGGTTAGGTTAGGTTAGGTTAGGTTAGGTTAGGTTAGGTTAGGTTAGGTTAGGTTAGGTTAGGTTAGGTTAGGTTAGGTTAGGTTAGGTTAGGTTAGGTTAGGTTAGGTTAGGTTAGGTTAGGTTAGGTTAGGTTAGGTTAGGTTAGGTTAGGTTAGGTTAGGTTAGGTTAGGTTAGGTTAGGTTTTTTTTTTAAAAATATAATGTAAAGCTTTGCGCTTTACGACTCGTCCCTCTGACATAATCAGAGACTTTTTGTATCGATTGTGTTATTTATTTATTTGTTTAGAATTTGGGTTAGAATAAAGATGATTTCAAGTTTAATTTTGACTAATTTTTCTAAATTTTCCATTTTATTACCAGAATTCTCGAAATTTTTTGACACTTAAAATTACAGCGATTATGCACACGACAAGAACGACAGAAGAAAACAGATGGGCATATTTCTTTTAGAACGACAAGTCGACGAACGACAAAAAGGGCGACTGAACAAAATAAGGCGAAGTAAAGAACGGAACAGAGCGTTAAAATGAGTAGCGACTTGTTTCTAACACCATGACAGCTCGATAAATTTAATGACAGAATTAACAAAAAGGACAATAGACAAGGACGAACAAATAAACGAAATTTAGACAAAATAAGCGGAAACAAAACGACCAAACGGGGACCTGCTTCTGACGCCACAACAAAACAATTTTTCCTCAAACAGAGCTTTTCCGCTTTGGCCAAACTTACGCCTTCGCAGGCTCCCTCTACGTCCAGCGAAAATATTTTTACCAATTTCTTTATGAAACCTGCAAATAATATCCTCCTCTGATCATAGAGGGATCCTTCGAAGCAACTGTTTTTTGGCGTGAGCCAGTTTCTGTGGGTACTCTTTTCCATTAAGGGCCCTTTGCATCCGGAAAATGTGGGATCAACTTTATATTGCTTCCCGCCATTTTGCTCCTCTCGTCGGCCGCGGCTTAGAGCCAAGGTAGAAGTGGCACCAAGAATTGCGAGGGTGGCGCCCTTAGCAGTATGCTATGCTGGCTCTAGCCAGCGCATCCCACTTTCGTCGAACTGGGCATTCTGCGCTGAACGCATTGTGGTCCGCGTTTTCCGCCTTTGCGTCAGCGCAGTTGCAACACGATGGTGGTGCGCCTCCGAGCCAGCCTTCGCACTCGGACTTCATGTGGGGGCCCCCACAGTGGCTGCACTTCGGCGTGGTTCCTTTGCAGAACCGCCTACCGTGCCCGTAGCCCAGGCAGAGGGAGCACTGCACGAGTGGTGAGTAATCAGCCACTCTGACTTTTTGCAGGTCGATGTGCAGCGCCCCCGCCGCAACAGCTCGGTTCCACACCTTGGGGGACACCCTCATGACCACATGGCCTGTCAGAGGGTTCCGCGCCTTCCGACGAAACTTCACCTCGGCACGAAAGTCGCCATCCGAGATGTCGTCAAAAAGGCCCCGATTCTGCTTTCTCAGGGCGCCCGTAATATCAGCGTCTGTGTTAAACGCGAGGACGTCCCAGAGGATCAGAATCGGGTCCTTGTTCTTAACCTCCTCCACAGTCAGCCTGTCACTCGCCGTCCTCAATCTTTCCTTTACCTTTTCCCGCTCCTCTTCGGAGCTGCATCCCAGTATGACCTTCTGATCCTTTGCCTTTCTTATTCTTTCCACCCTGACCCATCCCTCTTTGGCGTTTACAACTTCCCTTATTTGGGCGAGCACGTCTTCCCCCGTGTGTATGACATTCTTCGAGGAGACCACAACCGAGTGCAGTGCGGCAGGCTGTGGGCTTGGCCTTCTGGTTTCACCAGCCGCCACACTCGCGTATGTGGTCTTCTCGAGTGTTTCCTTCTGTTTTTCCATAGCTTGCTTTAGTTCATCCATTTTCTCCCCATTCCTTTTAATCAAAGCTGCGTGCTCGTCCAATTTCCTCAATAACTCCTCTTCCTTTTCAGTCCTAGGTTCCTCTTTCTCCTTCTCTATCCTTTCTTTGCTGTTTTCTTCGCCTTCACTGTTTCCCATTTCCGCCTCCTTTACGAGTTGGTACAAACGCTCAATCGCGTTTGTAACTTCCGTCTTGATGCAGGTCTTTAAGTTCCGCGATATACCCAAGTGGTACTTGGCTTTGGTCAGGCAGGCCTTGGCCTCGGCCAGCCTGCTCCGGCAGGTCGACGGGCTAGCCGACGCTTCGGCCCTCCTGACCGGCCGGCCGTCTTGGGCATTGATCCTACTTTTCTGAGGGCGGGGCGGAGTGGCTTGGGAGCTTTGGGGTCTTGGTGGGGTTTCAGGCGCCCGGACCGGCGAGTCCTCCAGGAAGCCCACCTCCTCCGGGGTTCCCGAGAGGTCCAGGTACCGAGCGCTGCCTCTTGCCGGTGTGCGGAGCATTCTCTTTAAAAAGGAGGGACGAGTCCGTACTCTGAGTGGTGTAAAGAGCCACTCAGATGTCAATCAAATTACAATGGATTGCTGAAGTGGAAGATATAAGAAGAAAAATATAGTGTAAAGTATGGTGAGAAGAACTAGAAGATTTTTCAAATAAGAATCTAATTTTCTTCTCTAGGCCTACCGTGTCAATGTGTAAAATTTTAAAATAATATATAATATATAAAAAGAGAATATATAAGTATGTACTCCAGCAACCCAAAAGTCAGCGTAAAAATTATTAGAATATTTGTAAAAGTGTATAAAATATTTTTGGTATTGTGTACCAACGTTTTATTTTTTGTCAAACGGCGGTGTAAAAAGCCGCCGAGTGTCTCTGTAACCCGAAACAGTGCGGGCGCTCAATAAGGAGCTATAAAAAGCCCAAAAGTCATAAAATATTTTTCCCGGATCGACTCCTGTCCACCTAGCCTGTGAGTAAAGGGTGGGGGGGAGGGCCTTTTTTTCAGTTTCTACTGAACGGATTTCAGCGAAACTGGTGTCCAACGCTCGGGCTTCGAAAGGCCTACCAGACGACGTATAACCCGCGGGAATCGGTGAGGAGGTGCAGGTAAAATGTCCAAAAAACCAAATTTTCAGGTGTTTTTGCGTCAAAAGTGGCGCAAAAATTTGTTCAAAAATTTCGAAAAAATTTAGAATGGTACGGCGCGGAAGACCCTACGACACGATACCAAGAAGTCAAAAATCAAACGAAGGTAAGTGGTTCAAATAAAATATTTTCTATTGTATTTATTAAAAATTTTTCTAAGTGTTTTTCAGTGTTTCAGAATTTTGTAAATAGCCTAAAATTTGTGTAAATAGTGTTATTTCACTTAGATCTAGTATATATATAAAATTTGGAATAAAATAATTAGTTTTAAAAATTTGGTTTTGTATGGAGATTTTCTAAGTCGTCAGAGCTTAGGTGGATTTCTAATATAAAAAGTAGGTATAGTCAATTTTTTCAGTTTCTACTGAACGGATTTCAGCGAAACTGGTGTCCAACGCTCGGGCTTCGAAAGGCCTACCAGACGACGTATAACCCGCGGGAATCGGTGAGGAGGTGCAGGTAAAATGTCCAAAAAACCAAATTTTCAGGTGTTTTTGCGTCAAAAGTGGCGCAAAAATTTGTTCAAAAATTTCGAAAAAATTTAGAATGGTACGGCGCGGAAGACCCTACGACACGATACCAAGAAGTCAAAAATCAAACGAAGGTAAGTGGTTCAAATAAAATATTTTCTATTGTATTTATTAAAAATTTTTCTAAGTGTTTTTCAGTGTTTCAGAATTTTGTAAATAGCCTAAAATTTGTGTAAATAGTGTTATTTCACTTAGATCTAGTATATATATAAAATTTGGAATAAAATAATTAGTTTTAAAAATTTGGTTTTGTATGGAGATTTTCTAAGTCGTCAGAGCTTAGGTGGATTTCTAATATAAAAAGTAGGTATAGTCAATTTTTTCAGTTTCTACTGAACGGATTTCAGCGAAACTGGTGTCCAACGCTCGGGCTTCGAAAGGCCTACCAGACGACGTATAACCCGCGGGAATCGGTGAGGAGGTGCAGGTAAAATGTCCAAAAAACCAAATTTTCAGGTGTTTTTGCGTCAAAAGTGGCGCAAAAATTTGTTCAAAAATTTCGAAAAAATTTAGAATGGTACGGCGCGGAAGA
>JALPMF010000102.1:0-5000 GCA_030704555.1 Heliconius charithonia | reverse complement strand
TTGCCAGGCTCCAATATTGATTCTAAATAGATGTCAGCAGCTAAGGCGATTTCCTCAGCCGCCTCTACAATATACTTTTTATTTACAGATGTGACACTCTTGTTTTCTCTAATTGAGTTAATTATTTGTCTGGCAAGGGTGGTTATGACATGGTTCATAGAACGGACATCTTTTACACTGCGAGCGTCAACTGGAAGAGACTTATTCGGGGGCTTTTCTGCTTTGGCAGCTTTGCCCTTGGCTTTGGGCTTGGATTTGTCCTGAGTTTGGGACACTTCAGGGACTATTTCGTCTAAGTCTCCCTCAGGAGACATGGCCATCAAGAAGCAGTCGAGATCCGGGGAGCTGCATCTGCTGTCGGTAGCCTGAGCTGCGCTCGACCCGGGATTCTCGACATTCTGGCTGCTTGTCCCAGCCTCGGAAGGAGACTGAGACGAAGTCGATTTATTGCTGTTTGTAGACGAGCGAAACATTTTCTTATAGTCCATTTCGGTCTACCAGAGGACGAGCAATACTCCTGCCAAATTTCAGAGAAATTCGGTAACAAAAATTTTCCCAATTGAAACCTTGTCTACTAGGCGCTGAGAGGATAGGGAGGGGGGAGGTCCAGTTTTTCAAAATCTGCTCGGCCGATTCGGACGAGAGAGGTGTCAAACGACGGGGCTCGTAAAGGCCGACACGTAGATGTTAGTATAGTCCGGGTGGGGTATGGGGTTCGGGAATTATCCGCGAAAAACCCAAAATTGGTCAATTCCGAGTGGATTTTTGAGTAAAAATGCGCTAAGTTGGCGCGTAAAAAATCCGAAAAAATTATTTACAAGTAGGACCGATGCGACCCTACGAATGACATATAAAAAACGGAAATCGAAGACAAAAAATTTTTAACAAAATGTATGAAGAATTACTAAGTACAAAAATTTTGAAAATTATTAAAAATATGAAATTTATATATACAAAACACTTATATAACGATAGATTATTAACTATTAGACATAACTTATACAATATTATTTAGTTTAACATAGATTTAGTTTGTTTTTGGAAATGAAATTTCCCATCGGTTAGGTTAGGTTAGGTTAGGTTAGGTTAGGTTAGGTTAGGTTAGGTTAGGTTAGGTTAGGTTAGGTTAGGTTAGGTTAGGTTAGGTTAGGTTAGGTTAGGTTAGGTTAGGTTAGGTTAGGTTAGGTTAGGTTAGGTTAGGTTAGGTTAGGTTAGGTTAGGTTAGGTTAGGTTAGGTTAGGTTAGGTTAGGTTAGGTTAGGTTAGGTTAGGTTAGGTTAGGTTAGGTTAGGTTAGGTTAGGTTAGGTTAGGTTAGGTTAGGTTAGGTTAGGTTAGGTTAGGTTAGGTTAGGTTAGGTTAGGTTAGGTTAGGTTAGGTTAGGTTAGGTTAGGTTAGGTTAGGTTAGGTTAGGTTAGGTTAGGTTAGGTTAGGTTAGGTTAGGTTAGGTTAGGTTAGGTTAGGTTAGGTTAGGTTAGGTTAGGTTAGGTTAGGTTAGGTTAGGTTAGGTTAGGTTAGGTTAGGTTAGGTTAGGTTAGGTTAGGTTAGGTTAGGTTAGGTTAGGTTAGGTTAGGTTAGGTTAGGTTAGGTTAGGTTAGGTTAGGTTAGGTTAGGTTAGGTTAGGTTAGGTTAGGTTAGGTTAGGTTAGGTTAGGTTAGGTTAGGTTAGGTTAGGTTAGGTTAGGTTAGGTTAGGTTAGGTTAGGTTAGGTTAGGTTAGGTTAGGTTAGGTTAGGTTAGGTTAGGTTAGGTTAGGTTAGGTTAGGTTAGGTTAGGTTAGGTTAGGTTAGGTTAGGTTAGGTTAGGTTTTTTTTTTTTTTTTTTTTTTTTTTTTTTTTTTTTTTTTTTTTTTTTTTTTTTTTTTTTTTTTTTTTTTTTTTTTTTTTTTTTTTTTTTTTTTTTTTTTTTTTTTTTTTTTTTTTTTTTTTTTTTTTTTAAAATGTAAAGCTTTAAGCTTTACTGCGCGTCCCTCTGACGTGATCAGAGACTTTTTGTATCCGAATTTATTTATTTGTATTATATTTAGGTTAATATGTTTAAAATATGACGATCAATTTTGATTTTTGACAGAATTTTATCTTTTAAAATTTCACTTTGCTACCGATACAAATGATTAAAACGTAAATACTTTGGCGACGAACGAACAAAATGACCCAGACGAAGAGACACAGAGAAGAGACAAAACAAACGTACACACAGACCGACAAAACAGCGAGATGAGGATTTTGCGAGGACGACAACCAAGCGACGAACGACGAGCGACCAGACCGAGTATGTCGAGCGAACGGAACAAACGGCCATACCGAGACTTTCTTTCGACACCCCAGCGAACAACTTTTCCTCACCAATACTTTCTCCACGGCGGCCCACCCTGCGCCTTCGCAGGCTCCCTCCACGTCCAGTGAGACTATTTTTGCAGGTTTCTTCATGAAGCGTGCAATTAATATTCTCTTCCGGTTGTGGGGGAGTCTTCGATGCATCTGCTTTGAGGCATGAGACAGTTGTTGGGAGTACTAATTTTCATCGCGTGCCCATCGTATCTGGAAAACGTGGGATCAAATTTATTTTGGCTCCCGTCGTTTTTCTCTTCATTTCGGCCACGATATGCCAAGGTGGAATCAGCACCAAAGATCTCAAGGGCGCCCTTAGCAGTATGCTATACTGGCCCTGGCCAGCGCATCCCACTTTCGTCGCACTGGACAATCTGCACTGAACGCATTGTGATCCGCGTTTTCCGCCTTTGCGTCAGCGCAGTTGCAGCACGACGGTGAGGCGCCGCCGAGCCAGCCTTCGCACTCGGTCTTCATGTGGGGCCCCCCGCAGTGGCTGCACTTCGGCGCAGTTTCTTTACAGAACCGCCTACCGTGCCCGTAGCCCAGGCAGAGGGAGCACTGCACGAGTGGTGAGTAGTCAGCCACTCTGACTTTTTGCAGATCGATGTGCAGTGCTCCCGCCGCAACAGCTCGGTTCCACACCTTGGGGGACACCCTCATGACGACGTGGCCAGTTAGCGGGTTCCGCGCTTTCCGACGGAACTTGACTTCAGCCCGAAACTCATCGTCCTCGATACCCTCGAAAAGGGCCCGATTCTGTTTTCTCAGGGCGCCCGTGATGTCGGCGTCCGTGTTGAACGCGAGGACGTCCCAGAGGATCAGAATCGGGTCCTTATTCTTTACCTCCTCCACAGTCAATCTGTCACTCGCCGTCCTCAATCTCTCCTTGACCCTTTCCCGCTCTTCCTCCGAACTACAGCCCAGTATGACCTTCTGATCTTTGGCCTTTCTCACCCTTTCTACTCTGACCCATCCTTCTTTGGCGTTTACCACCTCTCTTATCTGGGCGAGCACTTCTTCCCCCGTGTGGATTACGTTCTTCGAGGAGACCACAACCGAGTGCAGTGCGGTAGGCTGTGGGCTTGGCCTTCTGATTTCACCAGCCGCCACACTCGCGTATGTGGTCTTCTCGAGCGTTTCCTTCTGCTTTTGCATGGCTTCTTTTAGTTCCTCCATTCTCTCCTCATTTTTCCTAATTAGTCCCGCGTGTTCGTCTAGTTTTCTCAGTAACTCCTCTTCCCTTTCAGTCCTTCGTTCATCCTTTCCCTTCTCCACCGTTTCATCCTTCTCCTTCTCCTTCTCCACCATTTCCTTGCTGCTTTCTCCGTCTTCCTTCTTTCCCGCTTCCGCCTCCTTCACGAGCTGGTATAAGCGCTCGATCGCGTTTGTGACTTCGGTCTTGATGCAGGTCTTCAAGTTTCGCGATATACCCAAGTGGTACTTGGCTTTGGTCAGGCATGCCTTGGCCTCAGCTGTCCTGCTGCCGTAGGTAGACGGGCTGGCCGAGGTCTCGGCCCTCCTGACCGTCCGAGCATCTTGGGTATAGATCTTTCCTTTCTGGGGACGGGGCGGGGTGGTTTGGGAGCTTTGGGGTCTTGATAGGCTATCAGGCGTTCGGACCGGCGATTCCTCCAGGAAGCCCACCTCCTCTGGGGTCCCTGAGAGGTCCAGGATCCGAGCGCTGCCCTTCGCCGGCGTGCGGTACATCTTAGTAGTCAGAGGGACTCGTCCTAATTCTGGGTGGTGTATAGAGCCACCCAGAAGTCAAGTGTAAATTTTATACTTCGAATATCTGACGGGAGTAATAAAGAAAGAAGAATTTGTATACTAGGGGTGAGGGGAACTAAAAGGTTTTTCAGTAAAAATCTGATCTTCCCCTCGAGGCCTACCGTGTCAATTTTTAAAAGTTTAATAATAAAATAGATAAAAAGAAAATATATATGATAGATATTACTCCCGCTGGTTTTAGGATTAGTCTATGTTTATTTATATAGCAATATATATTTTAAAAGCAAATGTAAATAGTATTTTCAATAAAATATCTAGTCTTATTCTACTAATAGTCAGTGGTGTAAAAAGCCACTGACTGTCTATATTAATCAAGTTAAATTTAATTGTATATTTTTCAGGATTTCCTGCACGAAAAACACCGGTAATAAGCGCTGAATAAAATTTTTAAAAGTCGAAATTTTTTCCCAGAATGTACCTTCTTTACCTAGCCTGTGAGTATAGGGTGGGGGGCGGGCCAGTTTTTCAGTTTCTACTGAACGGATTTCAGCGAAACCGGTGTCAATCGCTCGGGCTTCGAAAGGCCTTTCAGACGACGTACAACCCGCGGGAATCGGTGAGGAGGTGCAGGCAAAATGTCCAGAAAACCGAACTTTTCAGGTGTTTTTGCGTCAAAAATGGCGCAAAATTTCAGCAAAGAATTTCGAAAAAATTTAGAATGGTACGGCGCGGAAGACCCTACGACACGATACCAAGAAGTCAACAATCGAATGAAGGTAAGTGGTTCAAATAAATATTTTTCTATTGTAATTAGCCAAAATTTTTCTAAGTGTTTTTCAGTAACTTAAATTTTTGTAAATAGGTCAAAATTTGTGTAAATAGTGTCAAAACACTTAGATCTTGTATATAGAATAAATTTGGAATAAAAAATTTGGTTTTGAAAA